>CM076583.1:1177867997-1178105967 GCA_034641835.2 Pinus albicaulis
CATGCATGTCTTCATATGATACATGATATAGTGCAGAAAATGAAGATACATGTGGTGATAAAACATTTTCCCAAGGCCACAAAAGAGATGGCTGCCTCCATCATGTAGATTTTCCCAATAAAACTCATGGAGCAATATGACAAGTTTGCCCTCTTGTGAAGCAAGGAACTGCATAAGAATGGTAAGAGTATGCAAATCAATGAATGTGTAAAAAAACTTCTCACCATATGCTGCATGTAATATGGTACATGGATCCATGAATGAGCCCTCCATAGTGTGTTGGCATGATATGAAGAAGAATGAACCATGTGCTGCAAGAAGATAATCCTCCCCATGCTTGGAAACCCAAGTCAAGAAGAATATGCCATAGATATCTCTATCATCATTACCTCCTCCTTGTTCATCAAGTGCAAAAAATATGAAGTGATCCTGGGACCTATGGGTTATAGATCCACCATATCTCTGCTGGGCACACTTCATCCATAAGGTTCTGCTCCAAAGTGACAGTGCTTTGAGCTCATGCAAATAAGCTTATGTCAATACAAAGCTATGTTCTTTGACATGCTCCTTGTCAAAGACTCCTCTAATAATGCTGCAAAAAATGTGGAATACTTCCCAAGATGGAAGTGCTTCCCAATCATCATCAAAGACCAAGGAGATAGTGCCATCCCCTCTTCCTACAGCATCATACAAAGTGTGAGAGAAAATCTGCCCTTGCTCTCCCAGAAACAAACAAAGCAACAAGACATTGTGTTGCCTCCCCATACCTCCATCATACCAATCATGTGATGAAGACACAATGAATGATATGAGTATCATATCAACACCATGCATCCATACTCTATGCTTCTCAATTATGCAAGTACCCAACCATCTTTTCCCCGTCTTCCTACTCTTAGGAAGAGTGTTTTCCAAGTTATGGCCAAACTCTTTCAAGAATAACCAGTGCAGCCAAGCCTCCTGCTGCCTGGTATCATAGATCTGTAAGTTCAAGTGATGGCCAAATTCCTTCAAAAGCAACCAGCGCAGCCAAGCCTCCTGTTGCCCGGTATCATAGATCTGCATGTAGCTCCCTAGCTCCTTACTCATCATCCACATCCACTCAATCACCTGCGGATGCCTCCTTCTTGTCCTCATCCTGGTACTCCTCCCATGAGGGCTACCATTCTCCCAAATCAAATTCCTGTCTTTTCACTTCATAGGATTTTGAAATGTAAGCTTCTCAAGGATCAATGAGACCCTATCAAGAATCAAATAGGTGGTAGGAAAAAACCTCCCATCATGATGTGTATGGTTCAAGGGATGTCCAACACAAGCATGAGAGATGTTATCCATCCTAAGATATCCTCCATCTTCTATCTACTCTTGTGAGAAGGGAAAAAAAGTATTGCATTCCATGGTGTGTTGAAGTGCATCTCCAATGAGATCTCTTCTTGAGACCTCCCCTTCATCCATGTTGCACAGCGCAGTGCAACCAAGCTGCTCTTGATCTGCATTTGGAACTTCTTGCAGGGCTACAAGAGTTCCTTCCTCACAAGTGTTGGCTGCCCCAACTGTTGATGCATGTGGCTGCTCCTCCATGAGTGTGATAGTGTTTTCACAAGCCTCCTCAAGAGGTGATGTGATCTCTTCTTCTTGATGAGAATTGGAAACACATGGTACTTCCTCTTCTTTTTCTTCAGTCTTCTTGACCTCCTCAACAGTGGATGCATATTTTCTGGATCTGAAAAAAAAATAAACTCTCCTTTTTCACCGTTCCGGTCTTCTTGGGCTTAGACTCACAGGGACTAGTGGATCCCTCATGCATGGGAAGAGGTGATATTCCAGTAGTATGCTGCAAATCTGAACTCTGCATGCTAGAAACTCCATCCTCTCTGAGCTGACAGTAATCTTTGAAGGGAAAATCTGCTTTGAAGTCTTCCCCCATGGACTTCCATTCTCGTAAATAGTCTCCAAAGGGTAAATGACCATGCTTTTGTGAGATCCTCATATTTTCCATAGATAAATAGCTCCATAGGCTGAGCCAGAACTATGCTTTGATACCACTGTAATATCCCAGAAGGGAATTTTCAGCAGATCATGCCAGAAAAACGCATTCCTTAGGTATGAGGGCTTCAGCTATCATATAATATCTCTAAAAATGTTCAGCAACCAAAATAAATAGCAACAAAAACCTTTACTTAGCTTTAAGGGCAAACATTTGGGGAAAAGTGAGGATTTTGGCCCTAAAATGAGTGAATAAGGAAATCTGCATTAAATGACGGGTCAAGGTTCTGGAATATGTTATAATAGGTCAATAGGGACTTCCATGTCAAATTTAAGCTAAAAAAAAGACGTTTTTCTATGTTAAACAGTTCCTCCTTCCCGACTAGTCAAGAAAAACCCTGATTTCCCAAGACTTTGAGTATGCAGAAATTTACTGAAGCAAGGGCAGCGTATTTTATGAAGGTATGAGATGAAAATAAATATTAATAATCAGAAAATTATTTTTATAACAAGTCATAGGCTTTCAGCAAGGTTAAACAACAGTTTATATATAGAAAAACCCCTCAAAATAGAAGGGTGGCACGAAAGTCAAGATACGTGATTTTTGTGTTTGCTGTAATTTTCTGTGTATTACTGCTCACTGTAAAAGCATTTTTCAGAAATAAAAGAGAAGCTTCCAGACTGGTTTTCCCCAAGAGTTGTAGGGCTCAGTGCCGCCCCCACTCAAAAAATTTCAGCAGCATGTGTTGGAATGACTGCTTGCTATCGCCGTTATTTTATTTCTCGTATTTACGTGATTCTGAAAATTTCCTAATTTGTGTTTTCAAGAATTTATTTTTCCAGCTTTATTAATTGCAGGATATGGAAAGGTATTTAATTATTTTGAGTAATAAGGTGGAAAACCGAAAACTCTGTGTGGAAACAAGACTTTCACAAATATATAGAAAAACCCCTCAAGATAGAGGTGCCGCAAGACAAATATTGATGCAGAAACCCTTTCAGCGTTTTCTCCAGAATATGTGAGACAAGAAGATGAATATATAGCCAATAATATATATATCAGCAAGAGAGAGTAAAAATATTGAGGAAACAACCTCTCAAGAGAAGATATGCAAGCCTCCACAACACATGTACATAAACATGAAAGCACTGCTATTTCTGCATAAAACCCAGACTAAGAAAAATGTTGTATATGATATAATGCTGCTCTAAAATAGTTTCAACACATGGATATGACAATAGATGGCTCAGAGACAATAGGGGAGCAAAGCTCTAACCCTTATAAGCAAAATTATCTCAATCCTCCAAGGGATTGGCTGAAATGCACAATATGACAAAAATGCCGGAGTTGTTGGGCAGCTACTGCAACTCCAAACTGAAACCAAATAGAGAAGGCTGAAGATGATGAGCAACTGAAGTAGACCTCATCCAATAGATCTCCAAAGTGGAAGGCTGATCCTTACACTTGAGATCACACCCACAAACAATCTACAAAACCTCATTGCAGCAACACCCTGAAAATAACGCAGTAACTGAGAGGGACTGCGTAGTAGAGGCAGAATAAGTGTTGGCCTGATGCCAAGATATAAAAATCAGCTCCAATGACTCCCAATCTGATCCTCCAAAGGAAAGAGAGACTCTCCCTCTGAAAAACAAGAGAAGGAGGTGGTGTCGTAAAGGCACCACGGCAACACCCTACAACACAGTATTACGCTGCTGCAGCAATAACGCTGTCGTGGAGGATGATGCTAAGAAAATAACATTGCCCGAGCAGGCACTCGAAGTCCCCCGGGGCTAAGGGTGAGATCTCCGCACGGAGACACTCGGTGCACTAAACAGTGCAGCAGACGGGCTAAACAGCCAGTGTGCCAAAGGAAGACAAATGTCTCATTCAATAATCAATAATCCAAGAATCCAAGCATGTCTGAAATGAGGAGGCTCCTTCATATTTTATAGTGTTGTTTTCCCTCCAAAACCCAACGTAGTCTCTCTCTCTCCTCCACATCCTCATCCTTATCCCCACAGAAGCTTGGAGAAACTTCTAGAGTGTACATAGGCCCCCTCCTCCACGTGGTGTTGGGTCCCCCCTTAACTCCCACTTAAGTCACAACGTTGTGCTACTAGGTGGATGTCTTATTTCATTTAAGTGAGGTTAGACCCCTTTACTCACTTTTTATTTATTTACAAACTAGTATAAAATAATAAAGAATATTCAATTTATTGCCGTAAATTAGAATATTACAGTCACTAATCAAAGAATAATTTTAGTGGTAAAGATCGGCAATTCCATGAGATTCGAGTTTTCTCATATATTTAGTATAATGATTTAAAAGTGTGCTTTATGAATCTAATTTTAAAACAAAAGTAGATTCATTCAAGAGAATGAAAATTCACTTTTTTAAAGGGGCCTTCATGGAGTTCTTTTAAATGAGAATTTAAAAGAGTTGTTTTAAGGGAGTGATAAGGTAGAGAACGTGAAATTCACTTTTTTTTAAAGGGACCTTCATGGAGTTCTTTTAAATAAGAATGTAAAAGAGTTGTTTTAATGGAGTGATAAGGTAGATTTTTGTAATTATATTATTAAAATTTTGTATTTTAGTAGAATGAATTAAAATCAAGATTTTTAATGTCCACGAGATTAAAAATAGTCTATGGGACCACCAACTTCCTTGTTTTTTTCCCTCTACAATTCAATCATTTTCTTACTCAAATTGATGATGAGCTGACCCAACCTTATAACAGTTTCATCACTGAAAAGACAATGTCACGGAATTGATGCTAACATACTACGGTCACTGTCCCTGACGTCTCTGAAAGCGTCACATTCCAAAATGAAATGTTTTTATGATTCCACTGCCTCAGAAGTGCAAAAAGTGCATACCCTTTCTTCCCAAGCTTCTTTAGGTCTCTTTGTCCGTCCCGTTTCACACCGAAGTTGATGCGAGTTAGTTCTTAATTGAGCTATAAGAACCTTTGCCCTCCACGAAATGCTAGCTCCAATGTATTCTTTTTGTTGGAGATCACAAGTGGGGTTGAATTCTTAAACATAATACTTCTTCTTTCTAGCCAACTCTTTTCCCCATATACCCTTACAGAACTTCTCCAACACAAAATTCTTTAATTCCTTGCTATTTGTGGAAAATGCATTCAAGTAAATATTCCATTTTTGCATCCATTTGTTGTTTTGTCTCATCCATGATTTCTTTCTTTCACTCATACCTTTATTGAAGATAAATTTCGGCCATCTACCTTCTCCCATTTGCTCCATTCTCTTTAGGTGCCTTATAAGATGCACCATGGCAATTGCTTCGATGGGCGCTGCCCCTGCTTCACGCAACATTATCTCACAAGGAACCAAACTTTTTATTTTGAACTTGCTCATGATCAAGTGTTTTTGAATTTTTTGAATTTGTTCCCATTTTGAAACAGAGACGCTGCTAGCCCACAATTCAAACCCAATATCACTGGACAAACTAGGAGTCCAAAAAGTACTTTGATCGTGTTCCAATCCCATAACTCTGCCGCACTACATCTATTTTGAAGTGCATATAATGCTTTCCACCCTCCTAAAATTCTTTTATTTTTGCAATCCTCCCAATTAAGCTTATTGTTGAAATTGATCCCGAGGTACTTGTATTCATTTACTTCTTCAAGAATGTTGTTTTGAAAGAAGAACGTATGCTGGCTTTGCTTCCTTTTATTAGAGAAAAATCATTATCTTGGTCTTACTGGTATTGACTTGCATCCCCACTGCTTTACAAAAATGCTCAAGGTCATATAGGTGCATCTGCAATCCATGGGCTGATTTAGCAACTAGCACAAGATCATTGGCATATAGAAGAAGCTTTATCACAAACTCCCCCAATCGAACACCGTCCCCACCTTGCAAATTTAACCACTCTTCCAGTTTGTCAATATATAAACCAAAAAGGGTAGGGGATAAAGGACAACCTTGCTCGACTTCGATGTCACTTCTAAAACTTTCTGAAATGCTTGCTGAAGTTCTAATCTTGACTTTCACCTCTTCATAAACCCTATGGACAACAACTCTATATTGTAAAGGAATTTCAAGTTCTTTCATTCTACGCCACAACTTATCTCTAGGGACCGTGTCAAATGCCTTTTTGAAGTCAACAAAGCAACAAAATACTTCTTTGCTCCCCCAAACCTTTTCAACAATGTGTCTCAGCGTGATACCAAGATCTACTGTAGAATGCTTCGGCCTAAAACCTGCTTGCCCTTTTGCTCTCTTTTCTTTTACTTCTGCCCACTTACTGATTCTATTTTCTACCATGCCACTGAAAAGCTTTGCAAACAGAGGATTGATCATAATGGTTCTATAGTTGGAAGGATTGTTAATGTCTCCGCTTTTAAAAAGGGGAATTTCTAGACTAGTTGTCCAATCCCTTGGGAACCCTTGCTGAATGACGTTGTTGAATATTTCCACGATGTGGGGTGCCAAAATGTTCATTCCCCACTTTAGATATTCTGCTTGAAGTTCAACCAAGTCTCTTGCCTTCCCTGCTTTCAACTTTTTAATTCTTGCCTCCACCTCCTATACTGTGAAAAGCTTTGTAGATGTGTTGATCTTGGGAGGAGGCTCAGCCTCTAATTTTTTTTCATAGAGTTGCCTTGCATAGTCAAAGCACTGATTGGTTGTAATATTATTTTCAAATTGCTTCTTCCTTGGTTGAAGTGCCTGCCAAAAACAATTTGATTCTGATTTCCTATTTTTTGCTCTTTTACACTTCTCAAGTGCACCCTGGATTATATTTGTTAACTCATGGCTGTTTAGGCTTTTGTAAGTTTGGTGTGAGGAGGTTATTTGTAAATATTTGTGATCCAGGTGGATATTGGTGGCCACCCGCCTATTCCACTTGGGCCCCCACCATTGTCTCTTTCAGTTTTTTAGTTTCGACACAACTTACTAGTTTTGACAGTTTTTCGGGTCTTGAACTTTCGGAGCCATTTTGAGGCCCTAAACAATGGTTTTTGGTATAAAGAAAGCGTCAGTTGTAAATTTTCTGATAAAATTCGTCCCGACAATCGTAGTCCTGATAGAGCTTTAATATATCATAGCGCCAAATCTGAGATAATATACAGTTATTGCCCTTGGGAAGTTGAAACACCAATTTACCCAAACTGGGCCCATAGTTTTGGCGCTTCATCTCCTAGGGTTAGGGTTTTGGCTGTTTAGGATTTCCCATTGTTTCTAAATGATAAATAGGCCCTCGAGCCTCATTGTAACTCAGTTCAGAGGCCTGTAGCCGCCACATCTTTTCTCAGAGATAGCTACCAGCGCCCTAGCTAGTTTTATTTCCATTCTGTCTGTAAGCAAATTTCAGTTCTTTGATATTAATGAAATGAAGTGTTATTTCCGCTGCATCTCTGTATTTATGGTTATGTGTTTATTCTGTTGCGTTCCTGCATAAATCCGGATCAATTTGAAGCAGTGAAATTTGTAATATTTTGGAGTAATAAGTAGATGTTATTTGTAATTTTTATTTTGGAGAAATAAGGGTTATTATTTGTAACTCAAAGTACTTTTTGATTTTGAGGGGCGATAGATTTTTTTTGAAAGGAAGTTTGTAAGAGCATTGTCAAGCAGTCAAATTTTGAAAAGCTTTCATTGTAGACTCTCAAAGAGAAATTGACTAGAGGCAAGTGCAAAGCTCAGTCATTTTTATCCTTTTTCCAATGACTATACGAGGGTCCAAGCCAAGCCCCAATAGTTCGTTTTTGCGTGGCGTGTTTCGTGTGACGAGTTGCTCATTTTAACACGTGCCATCCTAGATATAGAGAGTACGACAATCTCCGATGCGTCCATCGGTCTTGCTATGGTCTCTATTCACATTTCCCACCTCATTGGCCAAATGAGAGGTACTTCCCATGAGTCCGAAACTCCATGGGTAGGATATATATGGGGCACAGATTAGAGAGAGGTAAACCAACTCAATATCATCACCGTGGGGCGGAAGCACACCAACAAGGTTCGACAAGCCTAGCCCTGTGGTTGCTTATAGCACCAAGAAGCTATCCCCAAAGCCCCCCTAGAGCTCCCAGAGCTCATCGTCCAACAGGACCCTCCAAATAGGGTCGTTCCACGATTCCAAGATTCTCACGGAAGGTTAGGAACTTGACCTTCCCCAAGGGCTCTGTGAGAATATTTGTGACCTGCTCATCAATTCCTATATGATCGAGCCTTATGGCGCCTCCCTGTATCATATCCCAGATAAAATGGTACCAGACATCAACATGCTTGGATCGATCGTGGAACACAGGATTCTCTGACAAACGAATCCCCCTCTGGTTATCACAAAGGATAACGTGGCATCTAGCACATGCTCGAACAACTCACTAAAAAGCTTTCGCAACCAAGTGGCTTCACAACAGGCCATACATGTTGCAATGTACTCAGCCTCAGCGATGCTCAAAGCTACCAACTTCTACTTCCTGCTCGAAGCAGACCTCAAGTGTGAAGCAGCATCCAGATGTGCTCTTGTGATCCACCACACTGCCTACACAATCGACATCAGCATATACACAGAGTCTCAAACTCTTGGCAGTGTATCTCAACCCATGGTCTATCGTGCCCCAGAGATATCTCAAGAGTTTCTTGGCACCAACCCAGTGAGTGTTACGAGGATCAACCATGTGTTGACTCAAAGTGTTCATTGCACAACAGACGTTTGGACGGATGTTCCCTAAGAACATCAGGGCCCCTACGAGTTGACGATACTCGGTAGGATTTACTAGCACAGGCCCAACAACACTTCCACTCAACTTCTTAAAGTTGAGCTCCATCGATGTCGACACGAACTTACAGTCCACAATTCCAAATCTTTCTAGCAGCTTCACAATATATTTTCCTTGAGAGAGGAAAATCTTGCCAGGTCTCTGCCAGACCTCCAGGCATAGGAAGTAATGCATCAATCCTAGGTCTTTCATCTCGAACTCTGAAGCGATCTCCCTCTTACACTGATGAATCAAAGGGTCATCATTACTTCGAGTGAAGCCTAGCTTCATCAAGTAGCTATCGATCCTCTCATACCAAGCCCTGGGGGCTTGCTTCAACCCATAGAGGGCTTTCTTCAACCTGTATGCATGACAGTCTCTATCCTAGACTTCGAACCCCAGAGGTTGCCCCTCATGCACCTCTTCCTATATCGAACCATGCAGAAAAAAAAGTTCTTCACATCCATTTGATGTAGACTCCATCTTTGCATAGCAACAAGGGCAATAATAGATTGGATGCTGGTATATCGGACCACAGGTGCAAGTATATCATCATAGTCTACGCCTTCCTTTAGAGAGAAGCTTCGGGCAACAAATATTGCCTTTTACTTTTCAACACTCCCATCAAATCCATGCTTGATTTTATAGAGCCATTTCGAGGTGACAACAGCTTTGTCCTTCGGTCACGGGACCATATCCCAGTCATCATCCTTAATAATGGACTCGTACTCTTTGTGGATAGCATCTTTCCAAACTTGATGCTTTACGACTTCTTCAAATGATCTAGGCTCGTATTGTACTCATGGCTGCTAGATACCCTTGGTATCTATTCGGCTTCTTGCTTTACACAGAATGTCCCCCTTTTGGGGCCATATGTCTCACGACATTCTTGATAGAATCCCGGAGCCATGAGGGTCTTCTCTTCATTCTTACAGCAGCGGCATTTGCTCAGGAGCATATACGGTTGAGGTCTCCCTCTTAATGCCAGCTCCTCTGCAAAAGTCATTGAACTCTTATGACTCACATTCGGTGTTATTATCATACATTACTATCATCTTCATTATAGCCATACTGCCATACAGTACTGAAGATATCAAACTTCATGGTCATATATATTTTTCCATGTGCCACTGAAGATACCACAGATCAAGTTCATATAGATTCTGCCATCTGTCATATGGTGAGGTCATATATATTTTGCCATAACCCACAGATTTTGTTAAGGCCCTAAACACTCCAATAGTTGCCTAGAAGTCTATGGCTTCACCTCCACAAGATCCTCCTTCCTAACCTGTTCATGATGGAAACTTTCCTGAGTTGTCACAATAATGGCTTCCAAGACACTTCAACCAGGATGCCTGAAGGTGTCCTCACAATGGTTCCTCTTCAAGATCTGGCCAATGATCTGCTCCAATATGTTGTCTGTCAAGATCTTCTTCACTTGTACACCCCTCCATGTTCATTGTACACTACTTTAATGTCAAAATATTTTACTTTAGATGGTCATTTAGCCTTCACCAATTTGCTCCTTATCTTGTTGTAATTATTTTTTACAGTCTTACATGCTTTGACCATACAACAATGATTCTAAAAAATCAATGAATGGAATCATACATTGATATTACAAGTATTCCTTGTTGAATGAAGTCCTCAAGAGACTTGCTCTGAGTTTTGCCTTGGAGAGGTATGTATTGTTCCTCTAAATATGATTGAGCCATAGGTTACTTAATATTGATTCATAGTCCTTATTGGCACTTGAACTGAATCACCCTTGCCATATTCTAGAACCCAAGCAATGCTTATCATAGATCAAATTAATATGTGCCAAGGAATTTCTTAGCCACAATTTTAAACTTTAGAACGTGCTATCACTTACGGAGTACCAGATTTCTGAGATAGGACAAACTTTCTTTTGCCTTCAAGATTTTGATACTTGCCATTTAGTGATTATTATGTAGTGTAGACCTTTGACTTATTTTATAAGTCAAACAAGAGTCTTTGTATAAGATAAAAGTCTGTTCACAAACATCTTCAGGTCGTCTTCTTTCAATGATGATACAGTAGGTCTTCAAGATAGAGTACAGGTCTGATGAGACTAAAAGAGGATCAACAACTCCTGTCAACAAGCATCATCCTCGTTTTCTTCTTATTCTTTGATAAAGAAATAATCTATAATAATGATATAGAGAAGGGCCAATGTTGATGACCTTTTATCTCGAATTAAACTAAGGCCACAAGTGTATGTATGATTCGAACCAAGAACACAAGGATCAACTTTAGCTTAATCTTTCTTAATAAAATTAGGACAAGCCAATCTGAAGAATTGCATAGATCGGCTTAATTTTATTATAACAGTAATGTATATAGTACATATTGTCAATAATCCCGAGTGACTATACTTATATCTCCAGCAAATTCTAGATAAGAGCAAGCGAAAATGACAAATTTCCGCTTCTCTTGACATGGCCCTTTAAACTGTTACTTCAAAGGTGAATGGCTTCAAGAATTTTACGTGAAACAACTTCAGCCCCCTTGGACATTTCCCAAAGATCAAAACTAGGCTGCTGCTCAGTTGCTCCCATGTTATTGACTTGCATGGTTCTGGCTGCATCCCTATCCACACAACCATGTGCTCCTGAAACCTCTGATTGACATGGTGATATCATATGCATATGCCAGTTTCCCACTGATGCTTCCATTCCAATGTTTGAAAATTGTGGGTGGCCATTCAAGCCAGTCTATCTTACATTTCCACTCTGCTTGTCGGATTGGGCAGCAGAGATCGCAAACATCTTCCTATTTGACTCACACATTTGTAAGCTATTTGGAAAACCCATTGACTACAGTCCTGATGCATCCACAGTTTTACCCTCTTGATCCTGAAACTGTTTTCTTGAAAGCTTTGGCTACTGGCCATCTTCTAGGATACTATTTGTTAATGAACCACAGAATTCTTGCACTTCCCCCACAAGTTGAAAACTTGAGAAAATAGTGAGTTGTGCCTAAGTGGCGGCATCCAATTTTCTGAAACCAACCTTCTTTGATTGCCCATACCTTCTGCTTTGACATCATCCAGTTTTGATCCCCATGCAACCATCTTTTGACCACTCTCCATCTCACTGTGACCCAAAGATCCGCCCAAGGTAGATCTGCCCAAACCGATTCAAAACAGATCCTCTAAACTAGGATCCAACACTTGCAAACATTCATTAAAACACGTACCTCTGTCCACTATTTGAAAGTTGCTCCACCGCTGGAAACTAGGACATCATGACAGTCCCCTTTTCAGCCCTTATTTCTGCCCAGAATTGCCCCTAAAGACTCCGTCTGTCCTCTAGGGACGGGATCTCCCTCCATGCTGCAATGTATGGCCAGTTTCTAGCCCTAAACATGGACCGTTCTTCCTGTTGTGACAGTGGCTCCCTTTCAGCACTTCAAACAGTCTGCGGAAGTCTATTTTGACGGTTGTCTCACCTCAAATGAGCTCTCAAATAAACCTCACCTCCTGCTGCCCTCCAACAAGGTACTGCGGCTGTCCTTCAGTAATTCGGTGCTCCTGAAATGATATCAAAACAGGCTGTAAATTTTTGAAGATGTTCTATGCTTGATGCAACTTTACTTTTATCCCCAACGTTAGTCAGCAATCACATAAACAAGAAAGTAAAGTGCTGATAGAACATACCATTAGATCGACAGTAGACAAGCCAGAAAAATATAAGTGTGTTGGTGCGTTATGGTGGTGAATAGGATGATTCAACCAGCAAAGTCTCAATACAATCAGCCAACCAGAACTGTCACACACACAGCCCTTAAAGACAACTCATTAAAAATCAACATAATTCAACAAAGGAATCCCCCATCCAGATTTCCGGCATCATCCAGATTTACGGAATTATCCATATTTACGACATCCAGATTTACGGCATCCATTTCCGGCATCATCCAAATTTACGACATCCATTTATGGCATCATCCAGATTTACCCAGAGTCGGTTTATCTAACCCGAAGTCAATAGGAGGTCCGAAACCTCACTTGGACTCAAGAGAGTCATATATACTAACCGGAAGTTAGTCTCATTGACCTGAAGTCAGTTGGAGGTCCGAAACCTCACATGGACTCAAAGAGTCACATACCAACCCGAAGTTGGTTTATCTAACTCGAAGTCAGTAGGAGATTCGAAACCTCACTAGACTTGATCCCAAATCAAGTCGTTGGACACGTGTCATCCTAGATAGAGAGTACAACAATCTCTGATGCGTCCATCAGTCTTTGCTACTAGTCTCTAGCTTTTCCCACCTCATTGGCCAAATGAGAGGTACTTCCCATGAATCTGTAATATTCCCTTTCAGGAATATCTCTCAAACACAGTCAACTCTAAACCAGAGATGGACTGGAGGGGCGTTTACCAGATATTTCACCTCTGAAAAGAGGATGAGATCTGGAGGCTACCTGGCCCTCACCAGATTCCGTCTATAGAGTATGGGCAAACACAACAGGTGGTATAATAGTGGAATGTCTCAAAGCAGTGATGCGGATCATACAATAGTACATGAAATTCTAGAAACTATATATGCCACAGATACACATAATAGAGAGAATACTGAGCCATTTTATTATACTGAGAAATAGCAATGAGTACAAGAGGTGATCAGAGTGATGGCACCTCGACTTGCACCAGGCAAGTGTAGGAATACTCTCAGAATATCGATGGAATGGTTGCTCTCTGAACTGCGTCCAAGCTGTTGGAAAACTGCCGTGTAGCTGCTACTGCTGAAACCAAATGAGTAGTTGGGGCTACTCCCCTACTCAGAATGAGCTGAAACTCTGGAATCCGCCTCTACTCACAATACCCAGAAAAGCCCAGAAATCGTTTCTGGAATGGCCAACCCCTGAAAATACCCCTCTTGGGGATCTACGCTATCCTCCAAGGCTCTGCACTGAGACTGAATGGAATACCCCAAAATATGACCTCCCGCTCAACCAAAAGTCTCCAATAGGCAAGGGTTGGCCCCTTGCTCAATCTCCTAACCAAAATCCTCCGGAAGAATGCCAAACCGGAGCTCCCTCAATATGGATTGCGTCCTCCCTCTCAAGACTGCGCAGTATTTAGATGTACTGCTCCTCCGAAAAATCCAAACACCAATCCTCCTGCAAAATAATGATGGGACAACCTCACCCGAGCAAGCACTCGAAGTCTCCCGGGGCTGAGGGTGAGATCTCCGAACAGAAACACTCAATGCACTAAATAGTGTTGCAGACAGCTAAACAGCTAGCGTGCTCAAATTCGTAGTGACCAGCTCAATATGCATAAACTCGAATTCCCTAATGAGGAGGCTGTCCTCCTTTTTATAGCAATGGGCCTTGTCTGTTGACCGCACTTCGTCAACTACCCCATAGCAGTACACCCCCATTTTTTCAAATGGGATTCTTCATGTTCGATGTGGTTGCGCCATTCAGATTCCATCATCAGTCAACAGCTGACATTGTTATAAATGATGTAAACCCATTCTGCATTTTATGATGTAAATGATCTAAGTAAGACTGTCAATGTATGTAACAACCTAGGTAAGCCTAGTATGTTGTTGATGACTTCCATTCTAGGAGGTTTTTTGTCTCACTGATTCACGAAAGTGATCGGCAGAGTTTTTCCCTTCACCCTCACCCCAAAGCTAGGGTGGATTTTGTCATCAGCATGCTAAGTGAGTCCTAGTGTTCTATCGAGTCCTTGTAAAAGTAGTTAAACTACTTGGTCTACTAGATCATATGTTGAGTCGCAGAACTGGGTATTTATTTGAGGGTCTATACGAATGGGTTTTCCTCCCTTCATGTATGTAAATGTATTATCTCATGTAAAAGAGGGTTGGAAAAATAATTATAATCCCCTCTTAGTCAATTAATTAAATTTTCTGGTCAATTAATTAATAAAATCTTAAACCAGAAATTTAATTAATTTAGGGTCCTAAATTAGGATTAGATCTTTAAAGGCAAAATTTGTTGGTCCAGATCTTTAAAGGCAAAATTTGTTGGTCCTTGGAAAATGATTTTGACAGCCCCAAGCCAAGGGAATATTGAGAATTTTAAGAAATATTGGACCCTTGGGCCTTGGTGGTTGAGTCAAAGTCAAAATTTTGGGGTAATTAACTCAAAAATAGTATTTTTGAGTTAATTAAAATTGAATTAAATGATAAATTCGTTTTCCCCAAAATTTTAATTTCAACGCTCCGGATTAAAAGATAATTAAATCTTTTGGACGGTTGAGATTATTTTGACGAGGATCATCCAAACTAGCCGTTAGAGATCTTGTCCTATAAATTTAGAGGTCTTTTTCATTTTTGAATCATCCGATCTCAGAATCGTGCACTTGCTCTTAGAAGCTCTTGTAAACTTTTTGAGGAATAAAGCTAAAGACTTTGGGGTTACAAATCTGGATGTTCCTTCTCAGATCTATGTGGTGAATTCTCTCTAAACTCTGCTACTTGGTTTCTTGTATTTTGTGGTTGATGGCCTTCATGGATTAATCTGCATATAGGTATCTTATGCAGTTTTCTGGGTTTATAAAATAACATTCTGATTTTTTTTGCAAAAGTCTCATGTTGTTTTCTTAAGTCTCTATCAATCTGAAGTTCAGATCTAAGTATGCAGGGAAATTTTTTTTAATTGGGCGTCTGGGGAAGTCTTCGGTTGGACCAGCCGACTCTCAATAAACATAAATCTGATAAGCTCTTTATTTGTTAAATTTCGAGTCTATCTTACGATGTTTGTGATTTTGCAGGGTTTCGAAGGCTTGTGCCTCTCACTTAAATTTTGAATCTCTGAAAAATTGTGCTAAAATGGATTTTAAATCTGACCTTGAGGGTTTTGAACTTGTAAATTAGTTGTAAATTTGTAAATTGTTCAGGGTTGTTAGGGTTTAATCATTAAAACTGGCGTGTGTGTCTTCAGATCTGGTTGTTGTTGCAGGTTACAGGTTCTAATTGAAATTTTTTTTTTAAGATCTAAGACAGATCTGGCTTCCAAAGGCCAGATCTGGCCTCAAATTGCTACTGTGGGCAAATCTGGGCATCATTGGTTTCAAGAAGCTTTTAAAATCTGAAGTTTGGAACAATCGAATTGCTGGGCGAACTGGGTTTCTCTCTACATAACGCTGCCTCAACCTGCATACATTGAGTTCGATCTGCTGCATTCTGACTTCCATGAATCATCGACCCAAGTTCCAATCTGCAATAAAAAAGCACAAATCCGTTGAGCTGTCTCTGCATTTCAAAGCTTTCCCTATTCGACCTGCCACTCGAATCCACTTCTCCCATCGACCCTAACCTGCAAAACAAAACTATTCCGTTCAATTCTGCCAGCGTTTCTCCTTCCCGCGGCGTCCCTTTCTCACTCCATTGAGCCAGCGTTCGAGCTTCAACTCTTCAATCTGCTATCGAACCCTCATCCCTTCGACCTCCTTTCACGCTGCCTGGACTTGCATCATTTTCTGCCTATCCGAGCTTTTCTTCACGCTGTCATCTATCCCGTCGACCTGCAAAGAAAAAAAAAATCAAAACGCAAACGATATACAAATACACGCGCACACATAAAAACTTAACGCGTACACATCAAATGATAAAACCCTCGTTTTATTTCTTGTATAGTTCGGGTTCTTTGGTTTGCGTTAATGCAGATTCATTTTTTTTTTTTTGGAATAGCGTTAGATTAGGATGTCTATATTGTAATTCGATTTATGTTTTAGTTTAAGTTTCTTTTCTTCCTTTTTTTTAATTTAGTTTGATTACTTTAGTTTTTGGGTTTTACTTTTAGTTCGGTTTTGATTCATTTTAGTTAGTTTTAAATTCTAGACTTTAGTTTTAATCATTTTCTTTAGCTTTAGCTTTTAGATTTTAATGTTTAGCTTTAGTTTTAATTTAGTTTAATTTTTTAGAAATTCTAACTTTTAGTTTCATTTAGTTTTAATTTAAATTTAGTTTAGTTTAATTTTAGTTTTGAATTAGATTTTAATTTTAGATTTAACTTTAGGGTTTAGATTTAAGTTGTAGCTTGGGTTTAGATTTTTTCAAAATAATAAAAAATAAAATATTCCAAAAACCCTAAAAAATAGAAAATCCAAAAATATAAAATTTTTCAATAGTCAAATGAGCTTTGAAATTTTATCTTAAGAGTGACTATACAAAATCGTTGATTTGTCTAGATTGAAATTAATTGAACATTTTAAATCTTGGCGTCTTCATCAAATTGTTTCAGGGTTGTAGTTTCAATTGAATATCATTGACAAATTGTGGTTTAATAAGCAGTAGTTAGTCATCATTTACTGGTTTATAATTGCATAACGAGATCGTGTTTGACTCCATAAGGCACTGGTCTTGAAAGTGAAATCTAATCTGTGGAATCTCGTTTATTCTATCAAGTACTTGATGTTCTAGCTGTGTCTCCTAGATTTATCCTTCATTTCTAAAAGGGTCTACCTCCCTTAGCCTGCAAGGAGACAGCTTAAAGAGAGAGATTGGGGATAAAGGTAATATTGATCGGCGGGTTGTCGCAGTGCCCTGGAAAAACATTTTGTGCGACAGGCCTCTCTCAACCCTAGGCCCCACCATCTCCTACGTAGCCTCCATTTGGCCCACATTGCCAACTAAACTGCGTTGTCATGGCCCACGTGGTCTAAGTGGGTCCCTCTCTATGTAGTCTCTTGGCCCCCCCTTGGCCCACTTAAGTCACAACGTTGAGTCTACTAGGGAGTGCACTTTATTTTAGTGAGTTATATTCTCCTTTCACCCACTTTATTTTTATTTTAACTTTATAAAGGCAAAATTAATCAAAATTAATATTTCCAATTAGCTACTGCTAATTGGGAATATTACAGTCCTCCCCGCCAAAAATTGCTTGTCCTTGAGCAATGCCTGAACAAGCATTCGCTCTAGCTGATGCTCCCCACCATCACTGTAAAATGTGCCTAGGTCCCAGATGCACCACTGAATCTTCCCTGTCCTCTATATCACCTTGATATAGAGGGATCTCTCAGTGCCGGGATCCAAAACTAATCTCTCACTATACCAGCGAACAAACAATCCTCTCGGATCCCAACACCACCATGGCCAAACATCGTCCAAGTCCCATGGCTCAGGTTGCGCACTGCCTCTGGCTATAGCTAATGCCCCATGAAGTGAAGCTTGCCAACAAGCATCAATGCTCCTTGGCTCCTGTTGTGCTGTACCTCTAACTGTATAAACTGCCCCACCAACTGCATACCAACTCATCACCTCTCTCCAATCCAAGTCCTGACTCAACCCCATGCTGATCCTGCCCTCCTGAAATCGGGATGGAGTGCTGAAGAAATGATGACCTGGGCCCCACTGCCAGCTGGAATCTGTAACATCGGCTATGTCTGAGGGCCCCCTGCTTTGTTGTGCTCCCTATGAAGAAAATCATACCATTAAGAGGGTACCAACTCATGGTCTCCTGCCAATCCATCCTGGAAGAAGAATCTAAAGTAGCAACAACTGTACACGGTACACGCCTGGAGTGTTGTCGCCAGCCCGTAATCAACTCACACTGCTCTGCTTTGTCTGCCAATGAAAGTTGCCTGTAGAAGGAAGCCCCTCTCTCTATAATGGGCCAAAGTGGGCAAGATGTGCTGCAAGCCCCATTGATGTACTCCTGGAGAGTACTACTCACTGAAAGTACTACAGCTCGGCCGACCGTACGTACATTTATCTGTACCTCATCAATGTATCGGCCCAAAGATGGATGCTCCACCATCTCCAACAACTCATCCCTCTCATCGGGAATGTGAAGCTCCTGTCGTCCCCTAGCCCCCTGTAGAAATATCCCATCAACCTCCAACATCTCTAGAGGATATGGGTCTACAACTGCTATCACCGTACACGATGTCAGTGCATATGACTACTCCTCCTCAATGGCTGACCCCAAGGTTAGCCGCATATCTATCACGGACTCCATGTGAGCCTCCATCTAGCTCTCCCCCAAAGGACTATCATGCATGATGTGCATAGTATCCTTCTCTGCTGACTCAAGCTCCATCATATGCTGCTGTGGCGGAATCGTCACAAGTGACTCATCGCTCAGAGTATCTCCCGTAGAGTCCCCTGACTGCTCACCCTGGACACTGGAATGCAGCTCCGGTCTACTGTCATCATCTCTGCATGACTGCTCTCGCTCCCCAGAAGCATCCTCAACTGATCCTATGGGCTCATATAAAGAAGAGTCCTCACCCTGGCATACAGAAGGAATTCCCTCCTGTTCTACCTCCGCCACCTCATCTGCATTGAATATGCCATCCACCCTCTCGATAATGTGTCGATACATTGTCTGGAGCCCAGACACATACTGGGATGCTACCTTTGCTGTACCCAGTATCCTCTGCTCATGCATGAACTCAACATGCCATGAGGGAAAAGTGACGCATGTCTCCCTCATGACTCGCTCCCCAAGCGTAGGCTCAGCGATGATTGAAGTGCCACCCCTGCAGAGGATCATCTCATCCCCTAACCTGTGGCTGTCAACTAGCGCCCTGACCCGGTGCCACTGCTGAGGAGTCTCTCCCCTAGTGTGCTGAGAGTCATCCAAATATCTTGGGTGAGCATCGCGTACCCCACTGCTCATGCCCAAAGTGCCAAAGGACAACGAAAAAATCGATTGTGCCAGTGAGTGATGTAGAAGAAGGTCAGGTGCGTGAGTCCCCACAGATACCGTCAAGTATCACTCATCTGTCTCCCCATCGATCCTAGGTGAAATACCCCCAAAGGTAAGCCCGGTGTCCCTGTCCATGAGTCTCCCTAGAGGGAATGCTCTAAGACCCCGTTGTGCAGCACCGTATGCCCTCGCATACCACTAATCATCCATGTACTCCTCGATATGCCACTGCACACTGAGGCATACCCCTGTACACTGCTGGATACCCCCTGCTACTGCTATTCCACCCTGTACCGTCTCGTGCCCTGTCTGTGTCCAGGCATCGGTCACTCCCCGCGTGTTCTCAATGTGATGTAGGACACTCCTACTCCACATTGTAGTCCCACACACTACGGTACACCACCATGCAACTCCATGTCCACTGGTAGTCCATTGCTCAATGCTAGAGGCTCCCACACATCCTTGGATGTGATGACCTAGAGCTGTGCCTCTACATGTTAGACTACCCCCAATCGGTATCATCATCTCCACCGTCACATCGCTATACCCACCGACGAATGGATCATCACTCCAAACCCTCCCCAAGGGGTCCGAGAAGTGAATCTCCCAATGTGTCAGTAGTGATACCACGGCTGCTCGGCTCCACTGTGACCTCTGTGCCCCACACAAAGGTGAAGAATCCTTGGCCCCATACAAGGCACCATCTGGTGGCCTGCCAATGCCACCTCCTCCAACAAGCTTCCGCCAAGGTATGTTGATCACCCTGTGACCCCGTGTACAAGTGTCATACCAGGACAACCTAGGGAGTCTGCCCATAAACTGGTTGGCCACTGGAGCTAACCGAAATCCCCTAGCAAATGTGCATGCTCAACTGCTAGGCCAACTGTACCCTCCAAGACATAGTCAACCAACCTGCCTAGGAAATGATAGGTGATCCCGCCTAGATCCCAATGCCAATCTGGGGTTCCTGTATTCCCAGCACCTGTAAACTCCTACTGAACTACACCCGGGTCCACCACTATCTCCATAACCCACTCCACTGGGTACCAACTCAAAATCTCTCGCCATCTAACCTTAACATGTGGATGTTGCACCCTGTGCAACCCCGATCGTCTCATCCCGCTAACCAAGTCAATGTATCAGATCTAAATAGGTGGCTTCGCCTCTGTCTTTCCAATGGAAAGAGGTGACCCAACAATGCTGCTAGCCCTGTCTATGCATGCCTGAAGGGGGCTGCCCTGACACACCAATGTGCCCTCTAGCTGTACCATTAGGGAATCCAGTTGTTCCCCAATGTGGGCCAACTTGGCCGCTGACTCAGCACAAACCACTCTCATGCCCTCTAGCTCCTCGTTCTGTAACAAAATAGTCTCTCGTACTGATGTGGCCTTCCCTTTCAAAACTAGAAGGTTTGCTCGAAGCTGATGACACCGTTGTGTGCGACCATCATCCAATACCTCTGTATCTCCTAGTGCCTCATCAAAGGTGGATACATCTCCTAGCACCTCACCCATCTGTCGCGCGCTGCTACCACCCGAAGACTCGGACACTACCCCGGTCATCACCTCAATGGATGGCACTACTGGGGTAAGCTCTACTCTCTCTACTAAGATGTCAACCGATATGGTCAAAGAAGTCTCCAACATAGGTGACCCCTACATCATACTGGGTGTATCCACATGCTCCCCATGATCCTGTGTGTCCTCGTCCTCCAAGTGCGAGGTAGCCATTTGATGGCTTCCCCCTCCGTTATTCGGTCAAGCTAGAAAGAAGTATCCTTCTTTTCCACTTGATCCCGAACCACGCAATTAGTGGATCCATCGAACGTGGAAAAAGGTGTCCTCCCAGTGGTACGCTGCAGCTCAAACTGGGACAGAAACAATATCGTCTCTCTTCACATCCGCCGAGGGCCGATGTAATTCCCGATGGGTAAATCACCAGTTTCCTTCATGGACCGCTATTCATACCAACACCCCCAAAGGTACACATCATGCCGCCTACCTTTTCACTTACCGAGGCAAGAATGTAGGTATTGTATTTCCATACAATAATGCAATTTTCAAAGGTCAGTAAATACAGTCAGTCCTTCATAGAAACCTCACATTCTCCACCTATTACCTTTGTAAAGACTTCTGCTTTTCTGCCTACCTTCTTTGTTCATAGAAAATATTCTCACTGCTTTTCCTGTCACAGACAACTGTTCTAAAATGGCTCTGAACAGCTTTCCATACCATCAGAATATTCACTTTTAGGAAACTCAAACACAACAACTTCAACCGCAGATGGACTAGAGGGCGCACAGTTATTTCACCAAGAGGACAGAGGCGAGGCCACTGCCCCTCACCAAACACTGTCACAGACATGGCAAACAACAAAAAGTAATAAAAGAATGTCTAAAGCAATGATGCAGACCAAGAAGACAAATGTTAGAACACATATACATGACACACATAAAATAGAGAGAATACTAAGCCATTTTATTATACTGAGAAATAGCAATGAGTACAAGAGGTGATCAGAGTGATGGCACCTCGACTTGCACCAGGAAAGTGTAGGAATACTCTCAAAATATCGATGGAATGGCTGCTCTCTGAACTGCGTCCACGCTGCTGGAAAACTGTCGTGTAGCTGCTACTGCTGGAACCAAATGAGAAGCCATTGCTCTCTACCCGAATATCAAACTCGAATCCGCTCACTTCAATACTCAGGTGCCTGTGAAAGCGTTTCGGAATGGCGAACTTTCGAAATACCCCTAGATCTACGCTATCCTCCAAGGTCGCGCCGAGACCGAATGGAATACCCAAAATATGACCCCCTCCCCGTTTTCAACCAAAAGTATCTACAGGGCAAGGGTTGGGCTTCGTCATAATCTCTGTACTAAAATCCTCCAAAATTTTAGTGGTGTTAACTCCCAGAGTTCTCAGCCTCAATATGGATTGCGTCCTCCCTCTCAAGACTGTGCAGTCTTTAGATGCACTGCTCCTCCGCAAAAGCCAAACACCAATCCTCCTGCAAAATACTGATGGGACAACCTCACCTGAGCAAGCAATCGAAGTCTCCCGGGGCTAAGGGTGAGATCTCCGAACAGAAACACTCAATGCACTAAACAGTGCTGCAGACAAGCTAAACAGCTAGCGTGCTCAAAGTTGTAGTGACCAACTCAATATGCATATACTCGAATGAGGAAATGAGGAGGCTCTCCTCCTTTTTATAACAATGGGCCTCTCTCAACCCTAGGCCCCACCATCTCCAACGTAGCCTCCATTTGGCCCACGTTGCCAACTAAACTGCGTTGTCATGGCCCATGTGGTCTAAATGGGTCCCCCTCTACGTGGTCTCTTGGCCCCCCCTTGGCCCACTTAAGTCACAACGTTGAGTCTACTAGCGAGTGCACTTTATTTTAGTGAGTTATATTCTCCTTTCACCCACTTTATTTTTATTTTAACTTTATAAAGGCAAAATTAATCAAAATTAATATTTCCAATTAGCTGCTGCTAATTGGGAATATTACAAAATCCGGAACTCAAAAGGGTAGGATGCATATGGAGCACAAATCATGAGAGGGGAACCAACTCAATCATCATAATGGTGGGGCCCAAGCACACCAACAAGGTTCGTCAAGCCTAGCCTTGTGGTTGCTTATAGCTCCGAGAAGCTATCCCCAAAGCCCCCCATAGCTCCCAGAGCTCATCGTCCAACAGGACCCTCAGAATAGGGTCATTCCACGATACCAAGATTCTCACAGAAGGTTAGGAACATGACCTTCCCCAAGGGCATTGTGAGAATATCCGCGACCTGCTCATTAGTCCCTATATGATCGAGCCTTATGGCGCCTCGTTGTACCATATCCCGGATAAAGTGGTACCAACCATCAACATGCTTGGATCGTTTGTGGAACATAGGATTCTATGACAAACTAATCCCCCTATAGTTATCACAAAGGATAACGGTGGCATCTAGCACATGCTCGAACAACTCACTGAAGAGATTTCGCGACCAAGTGACTTCCAAACAGGCCATACATGTTACAATGTATTCGGCCTCAGCGGTGCTCAAGGCTACCGACTTCAGTTTCCTGCCCGAAGCAGATCTATGTGTGAAGTAGCATCCAGATGTGCTCTTGCGATCCACTACACTGCCAGCGCAATCGGCATCAGTATATCCATGGAGTTTCATACTCTCGGCAGTGTATCTTAGCCCATGGTCTATCGTGCCTCAGAGATATCTCAAGAGTTTCTTCGCACCAACCCAGTGAATGTTATTATCAACCATGTGTTGACTCAAAGTGTTCACTGCACAACATACGTCCGGACAGGTGTTCACTAAGAACATCAGGGCCATTACGAGTTGAAGATACTCAGTAGGATTTGCTAGCACGGGCCCAGCAACGCTGCCACTCAACTTCTTAAAGTTGAGCTCCATTGGTGTCGACGCAGACTTACAGTCCATCATACTAAATCTTTCTAGAAGCTTCACAATGTATTTTCGTTGGGAAAGGAAAATCTCGCCAGGTCTCTGCCAGACCTCCAGGCCTAGGAAGTAGTGCATCAGTCCTAGGTCCTTCATCTCGAACACAACAGCGAGCTCCCTCTTGCACTGATGAATGAGAGGGACAACACCTGTCAGGAAGAGGTCGTCCACATACAGCACCAGAATGAGAGGGTTCTCTCTATCAACCTTGAAGTAAAGGTTTGGATCAACATTACTACGAGTGAAGCCTGGCTTCATCAGGTAGATATCTATCCTCTCGTACCAAGATCTGGGTGCTTGCTTCAACCCATAGAGGGCTTTCTTCAACCTGCAAACATGGATGTCCCGATCTTGGACTTCGAACCCTACGAGTTGCTCCACATACACCTCTCCCTTTATCGCACCATGTAGAAATGCGGTCTTCACATCCATCTGATGAAGACTCCATCCTTGCATAGTAGCAAGGGCTATGATAGATCAGATGGTGGTATATCGGGCCACAAGTGCAAATGTATCATCATAGTCTATGCCTTCCTTTTGAGAGAAGCCACGGGCAAGGAATCTTGCCTTGAACTTTTCAGCACTTCCATCGGATCCATGCTTGATCTTGTAGAGCCATTTCGAGGTGACAACTGCTTTGTCCTCCAGTTTTGGAACCACATCCCAGACATCATTCTTCATTATGGACTCATACTCTTCGTGCATAGCATCCTTCCAGACTTTATGCTTTACGGCTTCCTCTTAAAATCCAGGCTCAGATTGTATAATAGTACTCATGGCTGCTAGATACCCTTGGTATCTACTTAGCTTCTTGCTTTCACGAATGTCCCCCTTTGGGGCCATATGTCCCTCGACATCCTCCAGAGTGTCCTTGAGCCATGATGGTCTCTTCCCTATTGAAGGAGGTGGATCAATCGGATCCATTGGTCCTTCAGCATCGGGCATCGTCTCATCCTTCGGTTCTTCTTGATTTCCAGGCCTTAATTCATGATCTTCCTCAGATCTCGAAAGATTGACTACTTTCCTCAGGGAAGCATCTTTGTCAAAGGTAGCATCGTGGCATATCTCCACTTCCCTTTGACCAGGCACATATACTTTATAGGCCTTCAAAGTTTCGTTGTAGCCCACAGAAATTGTGGTCTCCCTCTTGATGATAGCTCCTCTACAAAAGTTCTTGAACTAGTTCGTCTCATATAATAAGAACATCCTCCCAAGGATGTCACGGGCAGCATACCAGACAGATCAGAATGTACTAATTGCAAGACATCAGATGTCTTTGTGACACTTGAGGGGAAAGGTCCCCTTGTATGCTTTCCTTCGGCACAACCCTGACATACACCTTCATGATTATTTGAGAACTCAGGCATCCCCGTCACCACCTTCCTTGCTTCGGGAAGGGCCTTGTAGTGAAGTTGTTCAAACCTCCAGTGCCATAGTTCAGTTTGTTGGATAGTATCATATGTCATCGCTCCCAGTGGACTTCCTCCAACCTGGTAGAGTGTACCAACTCTAAACCCAATCGTGATAGCTTCCTTGAAACTCTTCTTCCACATGCGCACCTTCCATCAATGAATACCACATTGAAACCTTTGTCTTCCATGGCCGAAACAGACACAAGGTTCTTCTTCAAATTAGGTACATATAGTACATCTTGCAGACGGAGGACTTGACCTTGAGACAAGTGGAGGGTCACAGTCCTTGTCCCTTTCACGGGATATGTGGCATTATCTCCAAGGATAATTTGTAGATTAGTATCCTTCTCAACCATATCAGTAAGTGCTTCCTTGAACCCAATGATGTACCTTGAGGCACCACTATCTATCAACTAGACATCCATAGTGTCGGGTGGAGATGCAGTAGAGAGGGTAGATACAAGAATGAATTCATTTCTTTCATCATCAAAAACATTTGATTCCTCATACCTGGAATTTCTTGACCTTTTGAAAGGTTGCCCATTTCCACCGGAGGGAGCCTTCCTTTTCTTGACCTTCTAGAAAGGGCATTCTCTAGCATAGTGACCTAGCTCAGATATGTAGGCAACCAGACTGTTATGAATTGAGTCCCTGATCATCAGCTTTGCTTTGATTTCCCCCTTCTTGTACTTTAATTTGGCAGCAACAATTGCAGTGGATGGAGGCTCTTGGATTTTACCCTGCACATAGTCCATGACATCTTGGTCTTCCAAATTAAGATCCAATGTCATCTTCCAAGCATGGAAGTCATCCTTCCCAGTCAATTTTTCATCAGCCTTAAAGCCATTGTAGTTTGAGGAACCCATCCTCTTCTTCGGTGCTTGCTACAAACTAGGGCTTTGTCTTCACCTTAGTTTTGATACCATGTAAATTTTTGAAGATGTTCTATGCTTGATGCAACTTTGCTTTTATCCCCAATGTCAATCAGCAATCACATAAACAAGAAAGTAAAGTGCTGATAGAACATACCAGTAGATCGACAGAAGGCAAACCAGAAAAATATAAGTGTGTTGGTGCATTACGGCAGTCGACAGGATGCTTCAACCAGCAAAGTCTCAATATGGTCAGCCAACCAAAAGTGTCACACACACAGCCCTTAAAGACAGCTCATCAAAAATCAACATAATTCAAAAAAAGAATCCCACATCCAGATTTACGACATCATCCAGATTTACGGCATCATCCATATTTACAGCATCCAGATTTACGACATCCATTTCCTGATCATGAGGATGTGTGTGATGAGATGATTGAAATGTCCTCCAACGTTGACTCTATTTATATCAATCACTGAGGGTGTGTGACACATTTGTTGGGGATGTAAAACCTTAAGGCCGACCTGCACATATTTTGAAAGTATTAAAAATAAATTCAAAATAAATATTCTGCTCATCGGATCAAGATCTTTAAATCGATCTTGCACCTCTTCGAAAGAGGAACCCAATAAAAATATTGGTGTCTTCATCTGAGCATCACAACATGGAGTTTGGACCTAGTTGTCCAATTTTAACACAGGCCCTCTCACCCAAGCTGGTCCAGACTTCCTTGTTGCGGCCTAGAACAGAAAATACCTCTCTCCATCGAACTCTTGTGAGGCAAGTGTTGCACACAATGGATCTTTCCCAATAGATCGGTGATTTCTCTCAACACAAGTTGGGCTTTGTCTTCACCTGAGGTCCGATTCCATGTTAAATTCTGAAGATGTTCTATGCTAGATGCAAATTTACTTTAATATTCTAGGGCCCAAATAGCAATCACGTGAAAATAAGATGCTAATAGAAAATACCGATAGATCGATGGAAGACAAGCCAATAAAAACAGAGATAAAGAATGGTGGCATTACGGCAATCAACAGGATGCTTCAATCAGCAAAGGCTTCATAAGGTCAGCCTCCCACATGTGTCACACAACCGCAAGACGTATCATCAAGAATGCGCCACCAAAACGCTGCACCAAGAAGCCATAAACATAGAATCGAGAATGTTGCTCCATCACCATCCGAGAAAGAAGAAAATGCCTCCACAAAATGCGTGTGTAAAATGAACTCCAAGTCTCTCCAATATATAGGCATCTGTGGGGGTGTGTGACACATCTCTTATGCATGCGGAATAAATCAGGCCAACCTTGCACATGTGGAATAAATTCAAAATACATGTTCTGTTCATCCGATCAAGATCATCTTTAGATCGATCTTGCACCTCTCTGAAAGAGGAATCCAATAAAAATATTGGCATAGTCATCTGAGCATCACAACATGGATTTTGGACCTAGTTGCCCAAAATTAACACTTTGCAAGTCACTGGAAAATTAGAGAAGATCAAGTTTGATGAGTTGAGTGATATGTTAGCCCAACATGACAAAAAATTTGGGAAGAAGAAACAGATTGGGGAAGATGTCTTCTTCACAGAGGCTAGCACAAGTAAATCCTCAACTGATAGTTCTAGTAACAAAGGAAGAGTACATTTCAATCAAAGTCAAGCAACCCACATTATACAAGGTTGTGGTCGTAGTCAAAGCAGAGGAAACAATTTTAACAGAGACTACAATTCAGGGAGGAGCAGTTTTCAAGGCAGTGGAAACAATCAAGGCAGAGGCTATAATCAAGGAAGAGGACAAAGTCCAAGGAGAGGACAAACTCTGAACAGAGGCCAAAGCAGAGGCAAAGGATAGTATCAAGGCAGAGGCAAAGATTTAAGTCAAATTGCTTGCAGAATATGTAACAAAGTTGGACATTATGCTGAGGATTGTAGAACTTCCATTGATAAAATTCCTAAGTTTCATCAAAACATTGCACAGTATGGTTCAAAATATGTCTTCACAAACATAGAATCAACAACTTTACAGGTTTCAACCTTTCTTAGAAGTGAATATGAAGATGCATGTATTTTGGATACAGGAGCAACTCAACACATGACTTTTCAACGTGACTTCTTTTGGAACTTCCAACAATTCCATCTCAATTCAATCTATCTTGCTGATAAAACAAAACATACTCCTTATGGAAAAGGTGTAGTTAAAGTTTTTCTACCTGGCATTGGAGAAAAAATTATTTCAAATGTATGGTATGTACCAACATTTAACCAACATTTGCTATCTTTAGTCACGATTAGACAAGCAGGATATCTCGTGATTATGGAGAATGGCTTAGTTAAAATTAACTCAGTCAAACAGAACATGAAAACAGTGATGATAGGTTATGAAGATGGAAAACTGTTAAGGATGAAAGAGAGAGTTATTCCACATAATTCTGACTTTGCAGGAACAGCAAGTACAAACATTTCACTGATCAAATTGTGGCATGTAAGGTATGGCCATCTCAACTTTGAAAGTCTCTCTCAGTTACAAAAATAGGGAATGGTTAAGGGACTTCCAACCTTCAAAAGGGAACATGCAAAATGTGAAGCTTGCATTTATGGAAAACAACATCGAGAGACTTTTCCAACAAGTTCATGGTGAGCAAACAAGCGTTTGCAATTGGTTCACAGTGATATTTGTGGACCCTTACAAACTTCGCTAGGAGGATGCAAATATTTCTTACTCTTTGTTGATGATTTTAGCAAGATGACTAGGGTATATTTTTTGAAGCAAAAGTCAGAAGCATTTGAAAAGTTTAAAACATTTCGCCAACTTATTGAAAATGAAGTTAAGGAGAAGATTGGCACTCTTAGAATAGACAATGGAGGAGAATTCACGTCTAATGAATTCAAAATGTATTGCATGGATAATGGCATAAAACAACATCTTACAAATGTCTACACTCCACAACAAAATGGAGTAATAGAAAGAATGAACCACACCTTGTTAGGAATGGCAAGGTTGATGCTAACTTTAAAAAAGTTAAGTCCTATATATTGGGCCAAGTCAATTCATACAACTGTCTACTTAAGGAACAAATCTCCAATTGTGTTTCTTTAGATGGAATCACACCTTATGAAGCATGGTTTGGTTTCAAACCTCTAGTTAAACATCTCAGAGTTTTTGGATCAGTATGTTATGCCTTAGTTCCGAAAGAAAAACGAACTAAGCTTGACTCATGAAGCTTGAAGTGCACAATGATTGGGTATTCTGATGAGAAGAAAGGGTACCGACTTTTGTCCAATGGAAAATTTATTGTGAGAAGAGATGTGATTTTTGATGAAAATGAGAGTAAGAGTGTTGAAGAAATAGAAAGTCTTCTTCAAAAGTTAGAAACAAAAGGTGATAAAAGAAAAGGAAATATACAAAGTCAACCAAATTCACAAAATTGGTATGAACTTGATTTTCCTTCATCTGAAGATAATTCATCCGGTCCATCTACTTCACCAGCACCGTCTGGGTCTTCTGGCAGTTCATCCAAATCTCCTAGCAGCAGTAGTTCTTCAGACAGTGAATCTCCGCCCCCAGAATCTACGGTTGATCAACGAACATCTGTTTACATCAAACCTCTTTACAATGATGGTGATTTTTCAGAATTTCAAACCAGTGAACATCAATTGCCAAAATGGGCAGTTCAACTTTTGAAAGATGTAAGGCCTAATGAGCAGTATAAAATAGGAACAAGGGGGTCACATAGAAGTGAAGGAAATTTTGCCTTGATAGCAAATGATTTTACTAAACCCTCTACTTATAGAGAGGCAGTAAAACATAAAGAATGTCAAAAGGCTATGGTTGATGAATATCAGGCAGTTCTTGACAACAACACTTGGAAACTTGTTGATTGTCCTCAAAATGTTAAACCCATCGGATGCAAATGGGTTTACCGAATTAAGTACAAGCAAAATGGAGTTATTGAAAAATACAAATCAAGACTTGTTGCTAAGAGTTTTTCGCAACAGGAATGGATTGATTATGAGGAAAATTTTGCTCCTACGACTAAATGGAACACCATCTGATTAACACTTGCATTAGTAGCCTAGAAAGGATGGAAAGTTCATCAGATGGATGTAAAAAGTGCTTTCCTCAACAGAGATTTACAAGAAGAAGTGTATATGACACAACCACTAGGTTTTGAAATTGAAGGACGGGAATATAAAGTCTGCAAACTGATAAAGGCTTTATATGGATTAAAACAAGCTCCACGAGCTTGGTATGCCAAAATCGATGAATACCTTCGGAAAGTTGGCTTTCAACGAAGTGAATCTGATGATACCTTGTATGAACGCCAACAAGGTAAAAATCTAGTGATTCTTGTTATGTATGTAGATGATTTGATCATCACTAGCAACAATGATGATCATATTGCACAGGTGAAAAAGGAGTTACATGCAGGTTTTAAGATGACAAATTTGGGGCTACTTCACTACTATCTTAGAGTTGAGGTATTCCAATGTCCACATCATATCTTCATTTCTCAGAGTAAGTATGCAACAGAAGTTCTTCAACGATTTGGATTGCAGGATTGCAAGCCTGTTCTTACCCCCATGGAACAAAACTTGAAACTTTCAAAATTTGAAGGGGGGGAAATGGTGGATAGCACTACTTATAGACAGTTGATTGGCAACCTAATTTATTTGACAACCACTCAACCAAATCTTTCTTATGCCGTTAGTATTCTTTCACGCTTTATGCAGGAACCACGATACAGCCACTGGAATGTAGCCAAAAGAGTTCTTTGTTATATCTAAGGAACAAAATATTTTGGTCTTCTTTACAAAAAGACTAAAAACTTTGCACTTGGTGGTTTTTCCGATGCCGACTTTGCTGGCAGTATTGATGATAGGGCATCAACCTCAAGTTATTTAATGAACATGGGATCAACTGCAGTGTCTTGGAGTTGCAAGAAAAAAGCTACAGTGGCCACTTCTTCAGTAGAAGCAGAGAACATATCAGCATGGGAAGCAGCATGTGAGATTGTTAGGTTACGCAGACTTTTACAGGACTTGGGAATTCCTCAAACAGAAGCTACATCGTTATTCATCAACAACTAGTCAGCAATAAAGCTTGCCGAGAACCCAATTTTTCATTCAAAGACAAAGCATGTGGACACCAAGTATCATCATATTAGATCATTCATTATAAAGGATGTCATCAAGCCGATTTATTGTCTCTCAGAAGATCATATCTCCGATATCTTCACCAAACCTCTTGGAAGGATCAAATTTACTATGTTTAGGGATGAAGTTGGTATATGTTGTAATGTATCTTTGGATCATAGGGGGGAATGTTAGATGATCCAAATGTCATAGTTTAAAGCTAGGATAAAATATTTATTAAATTAGAATATTTAAATTAATATTGGAGACCCTTAGAAATAAAATATTGTTACAAAAGATATGACTCTAGAAAAATGTCGTATCTTAGGCTCTAATATAGAAAAAAAGTTAGTAGATTTGTTAGGAGGATATTTATTGTAAATGGACACTTTCTATTTTAATAAGTGGTCCATAACTAAATTAAGTTAGGACATGTAGCTTATAAATAGTTCATTTTCCTGATTGCAAGAGTGTTGGAGTCTACGGGTGTAAACTCTTGCAAATTTCTCATGTAATTTCTTTTCCTATTAATAAACTTATGTGTTTTATGACACTCCGGACATTAGAGAACACGGAACAAGTCAAGTTATAATCTTAGCCGTTGATTTGAGATCTAATCTCGACTGTTGATGTCTCAACGAGAAGACTATAAAGGAAGGCTTGAGGGTCATTTGGAAAATACACCAGTGCAGATACTCAGTTTCCCAAGTAAATTGATTTTCTCAGTGGCTGAAGTTCGGCAAGAGAAAATCAATCCAGAGGGAGAGTTGCAAGTGGAGAAGAGACAGAGAGGGTTCAGCATCACTCCGGGGTGCAAGAGCAGGTGACGCAGTAAAGGAAGAGATAGCGCAAAGGCAGGAAGGGAACAACGCATAGGGGTGACACAGTACCCACGCAGAGCCAGCGTAGTGGTGACGCAGGTGGCCCAAGAGGGTCCCTCCGAGGCCATTTCTCATCAGGAAATTTTGTGATATATTTCTCCAGTGTTATCCCATAGAATTATCTTCATTACTTCTGATTGTAAATTGTACAAGAAGATTTTTGCTGAAGAATAATAGAAACCTTCATCTGTTGCATCGGTTTTCCCACATTGAGTTTTTCCGGGAACAATTGTCCAAAAACCTCTGTGTGATTCTTGTGCTAGTATTTCCTTATAATTTTGCTCATCAATTGTATGGTTTGGACTGCAGTTGAATTTATTTCAATATCTACTGAAAAGATTTCTGTAAATAACTTATTTCTGAATAATAAGTAGGAGAAATAATATCAGATATTGTAATAGGATTTCAAGTTTGAAATTTTCATAGAAGAAAAAGATAATAAAATGTATTTTGTAAATGCTTGCCTCATGGGTTTCATGAGAAAGGAAGTTTTTATTATAGGTCAAAGACTTCTTCTTGATGTCTTTAGGGATTTGTCATATTGTCATAAATGTATAATTTAGAGTCTTGTATATGAAGTGTTGTTACACTTGTAAAGGACAATTATTGATGTATTTGTATGCTCTAAGACCTTTTCAATATGCTCCACAAAGTCGGCTCAAATATAATGAAAATATCTCCTTGAAGAAGTCGGCCTACACACCTACCTTCATATCGGCCTAAAAGGTAGAGACAGTCCCTATATATAGAGGGATTGTGGCCTCATTTGGATACAACAATTTCGGTCAAGTTTTGTGAAAAAGATGTGAAAGACAGGACTGCAATTAGTGTGAAGACTAGTGCGAGAAGGGAAGAGATCTCAGCAAGGAAGAATGTCAGTTATCGTCTTTGTTTAAGGGTTTGTTACTACTCCGCAGATTTCAAGTAGGTCGAGGGCTACCACAGTAAGAAAAAAGACTACTATACAGTGCGGATAAGGGTGACTTGGCAGCAAAGAAAGGAATATTGTAGGGAATACTAAGGAGAAGCAAATGATGTCTTAGATTTGGATCACCACATCTCGGATACACCATAAAAAGGACGAGTACACTTACAGTGTGAAGGAGGATTGTTACAGCAAGAAGTTCTTGGTTTTGGGCATCAAGAGTAGAAGGCCAAGGAGAGGTCTCTAGGAGGTTGTGGCTAGATCAAAGGAAGGCAGAGAAAGAGTTCATTGTTTAGATCTAGGAACTGAGTTTCCGATTGCTGGTGCAGTGTAGTGCAGAAAGAAGGGATCAGCATGAGAAGCCGAGAAGAGTAGTGACAAGGGTCTTGGAGGCATACTGGTGTCAAGAGTCTATGTCATCATCATGGTACTTGTCAATTAAATATAGATAAGAAGAATTACTTTCGGATTTTCCTCTCCAAGAGGGAGAGGTTTTTGCCCTAGCTTGAAGAACCAAAATCTTGTGTCTTTTGTGTTTTGAAAATTGACTTGATGAAATACCTAATAAGCTAATGAAGAGAAGATCTAAGTAAGAGAAATACGTTCACAAGTAATTATCAAGTAGAGAATTGAATTAAACTACGCCCTACCAAATTCTCAACATGGTTTCAGAGCTAAGGTGCTAGAGAGGGCTATGTGACAAAAAGACACTCAAGTACCAAGAAGATCAAGGATCAGTTTCTAGAAGGAAAAAAGTCTACATTGAAGAATCAATCTTCAAATTCAAAAGAAGTAGTTTGCAGGAATTGGAAAGTCATCAAGATCAAGGATATATACATCAAGAAGGACACCGTGTAAAAGCCATCAACAAATATTTGGTGTTCAAATCAAATCAAAATTGTTGAAGTCATCATAAAGCCATCCTTGATCATCGTCATCATCAAGGATTCAAGGTGATCTAACTCTCATTCACCACTATCGAAGAAGCTAATCTAAGAGGGAGCTTATGCTGCTATCTTCATCATCATCAATAAGGAAGATGGTTGTCGAAGAAAAGCAGCTATTCAAGTATGTATATTTATCACTCCATCTAAATCTGTCAAAATGTCTTTCTGCTAAGAAAGCAACAAATTGGTTAGGGTTTCAAACTTTCTTGCATGGAAGAAAAGGATAGATCTAAATCTTACTGGGAATGAAGTCATGAACTATTTCAAAAGGTCATGAATCATCAACTAGACCTTAAAAATAAGATACTCAAGCTCATGCCAAATACATGAAGGGAGAAATAAGAGCCCAGAGGATTCTTATAGAATCCATAAAGGACTCTCTCATCCCCTGTGTAACAAAACTAGAATCTTCAAAAGAAATATATGAAAAATTGGTGGAGCTGTTCTCGATGAATACTGCAGGGGAAGTAATATCTCTGAGATAAGAACTATACATGTTGAAGACATCAAGAGAAGGAATAACTTCATACTTTATGAAGATTTCCGAAATACAAGAACAATTTCAGGAATTGGGAGAAGAAATGTCTGATAGAGAAATAACTACAGTAATGTTGAATGTTCTACCGAAAGAATGGGGAAATCTCACTTCAAGCATCTACGAGAAGAAAGAAGCAACACCATTCCAGGATTTATGGTTTCTATGAGAATTAAAAGAGACAAGGTTAAAAGCTAAAGTGGATATAGGATCAAATGAATAAAATCAAGCATATGCTTCCATATCAAGGAGAAAGGGAAGATTCAGTAAGTTTGGTCCTCAAGAAGAAAATAAGAAACATGGATAAGATATGATGCTATGGGTGTAATGAAAGATTGCCCCAAATCTAATGAGGACAAGAGGAAAAAGGGAGAAGCCCATATCATCGGAAAAATTAAAGAACCAGATTCAAAGAAGCCTAAAAAAGAAGAAGTGAAAGATCTCTATTATGATTGAGATCATCTTCCTCTTTAAGAGGTATCTATAAGGCTGTAAAATAATATGTTAGGAAGCATGGTATATTAGATAAATGCATCACTCCAAGATTGGCATCATGATGGAAGCATTGAAGGAGGAGCACTCGTTATAGAAGGATGTCTGTAACACATATGTGACATCTATGCTATAAGAGGCTCCTGGGAACCTCACTGAAAAACAAAATTTATAGAAGGCAGTCATCAAGATCAAAGGTCATCATTCAATGATCAATAAGGAAACAGATGTTGATATTTTCTAATGGATTCATCTTTGGACTCAATGGTTAGAAAGAAAGCAATAGGTTTCCTTGAGAAATTCTAACTTGCAGAATTCTGGAATTAGAAATGATGACATATTGATGAAGCAGGTCAAGGGAATAAAAATCTTCACTCCAAGGAAATCTGTTGCAGGATGACTCAAAGAAAGGAACGAGGTACATATATATATTTATTCTAACACTGGATGCTATGTAGATAGGTCATATGGTTGCGGGTAGAAGAAGTATGATCAAAGAAAGCAGGAACTCTTCTGATGCAGAGGTTGTCAATAGACATGTTCCACACTAGATGAAATCAACATAATATGTCCTCATATGGAATATGAGGTGATTATATACTATCAAGGAGTTGCACATTGGAATCTCCTGGGAATGAAATAAAATTGTGTGGAAGAGAAAGGAAGAGATCGCGAAAAAGTGCAATCATGAAAAGAGGCAGTCGACATCCAAGGAAGCCAAGAAGACTTGACTAGAAAATCTCCTAGGAAGATATGTAGACTCTGATATAAGTCTGGAAAGGATGGAGACCCTTGACAATGCATATCTTTAGGAGATGTGTCAATCTGTAAAGAAAGAATGTCGATGCCTATAACAAGATTTCATGGGCTGCCAAATGGAAGTAGATGAATTCCACAAATTGATAACCATATGGCAGGATGAAAGATCCTTGGAAGATATATGGTTCGAAATAAAGCAACATAACATGAAGCTAGACCAGATGAGAAGATTTATGGATCACTTTCTGATATAAGACATGGCTTTTGGATGAAAGTGATGGATGATCTGTGCCCTAAGAAGAGATCCCAAAATTGAAGGTTCCTCAATTCATGACATCAACGGAAGGAGTACTTCATGAGCAACTGGATGTTTTTCATCATTGCTGTTGTCGGTCCCTGGTCAAGAGGGAGTGACAATTGTGTTTTTCGATCTCATGTGTCATGCACTAGACCAGGACTAACAACTGTAAGTCTTAGTGGAGGCCATAAATAGGAATGTAGACACATGAAGAATGGATTCTCCTTATTTGAGAGGGATAGATAGACACATCATTCTGGAAGACAGAATGTGGGATTGGGTAATTATCTGCATTAGGGGAATTTTGAGGTCTAAAATGGGCTTCCTAAGGAAAATGTACAATCAAAATTCACTTTATGAGAACCAATCACAATTTAGGGGATGACATCATCCCTAATGGTTGATGTGGCATTGCTTGAGTTAAAGGTACTTACTTGTCACATTATCAATGGTGGATAAAAACTCATGGTTAACCATGGTAGTGCTCTAAGTACTTTTAAAGTCAAAATAAAGTACTCATAATAAATGTCATTTCACATTTTTTGAATAAAATTCATACATAAAATAATATATTACATTTATTATATTATTTTCATGGTTAACCATGTTAGTGCTCTAAGTACTTTTAAAGTCAAAGTAAAGTACTCATAATAAATTTCATTTCACATTTTTTGAATAAAATTCATACATAAAATAATATATTACATTTATTATATTATTTTTATATAGTACATTAATTACATGTTATTATACAATTTAAATAATATAAATTTTAATTAATAACATATCATATAATTAATAATTTATGAATTTATATTTATATTTTATTTTAAGTTATTTAAGTACAAAGGACAAATGCATTAGTTGTTCAATGACAATGATTTTTTCTTGAAAAACTCATTTTTATTTATAGTCACATCAATACAATTTTTTTTATTAATTTTATTTTGGTACAAATTTTGAATTGAATTTAACCATGGTTACATTGATTGTGGTGCAAAAAGTGAATTGCAAATTCATAAATATTATTTTATTATTTCCTTAGGAGGCCCATTTTAGACCTCAAAATTCCCCTAATGGCATCTGATACTCTGTGAGATGTATTAAGGCATCCATGAAAAGAGTAGTCGTGAAAGGATGGATATTATTTGAGAATTAAGAATAGTCCTATGAGGTCATACACCGTGAACACCCGGGTGGAGTATGTACCTTGGAGACAATGACGATGGTGTCTAATGTCATTGGTCTCACCAGCATTGTAGCTCAAGATCTCGTGGAATGTAATATTCCCAATTAGTAGACAACTAATTGGAATATTAATTTTTGATAAATTTTTCCTTTCTAAAGCTCAACATGAAATAAAGGAGTGATGGAACCCATAACTCAACATTAGAATAAAAACGCCTTCCTGAAGTCACTTAGGCAGAATAATTCAAAGGCAAGGCGGGGTCCATGAGGCCAAGTGACAGCGCAGGAGAGGAGGTAGCTTGGACAACGTGGGGATAGGCAGCGCAGTGGTAGCGTGGGGACAGGCAACGCGGAGCAGCGTGGGGACAGCGTGGCGGAGGGACAATGCAGCACTAGTGGGCCTAAGGGAATGTTGGAGGCTCATTAGCATAAAAAGGGGATGAGGGCAGCCATTCTCATTCATTCATAAATCTTCATATTTTCTATCTATCAAGACTAAAGCACACTTAAACTGTTTACCTGAGTCTGTAGTGTTGTTTAGCACATGGGTATCTCCGAGCGAAGATCCCAACCTCGTCCTCGGGGGACTTCAAGTGCCCACTCAGGAGAGGAGCTCTACGTTCAGTTTTTGAGAGTAGCATCATAGAGCCAGCCACTAGGATTACGCAGTCATCTGCAGGGCAGTGTAGTCACTCAGAGGATTACGCAGTTAAGGGGGAGAGTAGCTCCGGGAGAGGAGGAACCTTGTGAGATTTAAGTCTGGAGGCTTGTGAGGGGATCAACCCTTCCATAGTTGAGTTCCTTGGGTTGTTGGAGGCCTTTCTTTCCAGAATTTCATCTCAGAGGCCAGCGTACCCAGCAGAAGTGCGTAGTCATCCCAAGGGGGTGATTTTCCGGGGTCAACCTTTCCAGAATTCCTTTGCGGGTTATTCTGGGTTTTTGGAGGAGAGTCCAGTGTCCGAGTTTCAGATTTTTCTGAGCAGCAAAACAACCCTATCTCGCAGTCCCTTTCCAGCTAGCAATAACATTTCCAGCAGGACAGTGCAGAGGAGGAGCCACGCAGAGCATATTTGGAGCATACTTCTGAGCAGGGAGAGAGAGATCATTTCAGCCTCCCTAGAGCAAGCCAAGGTGCTATCATTCTGAGCACTACTTGTACTTGTCCCTCATTTCATAAATATAATAAAATGGCTCAGCAGTTCTGGTTTATTTGCAGTGTTTTCATTGTATGCTTCTATTTGTTGTAGTTTTTGTTTATGTTTCTTTGTATTACAATCTATTCCCCATTTTGGATATTACATGGAGAGATGGAGCTATTAGTCAAGGCCTTGCTATGTGACAATGCTGGATAATATGATGCTATAACAGATGGATTACCAATCAAAATTCTTCTTATGAGATTCTTCAGATTGAGAGTGACCATGTACCATTATGAATACCTCCCTAGTTAAGAGGGAGTATTGGAAAGTGTAACTAGGTTCGGTCTTCATAATGATTAAGTAATTATGAATATGTAATGAAAAAGACAAAGATAATAAAATGTATTTTGTAAATGCTTGCCTCATGGGTTTCATGAGCAAGGAATTTTTTATTATAGGTCAAAGACTTCTTCTTGATGTCTTTAGGGATTTTTCATCTTGTCATAAATGTATAATTTAGAGTCATGTATATGAAGTGTTGTTACACTTCTAAAGGACAATTATTGATGTATTTGTATGCTCCAAGACCTTGTCAATATGCTGCACAAAATCGGCTAAAATTTAATGAAAAGATGTCCTTGAAGAAGTCGGCCTACACACCTACATTCATGTAGGCCTAAAAGCTAGAGACAGTCCCTATATATAGCGAGATTGAGGCCTCATTTGGATATAACAATTTCAGTCAAGTTTTGTGAAAAAGATGCAAAGGAAAGGACTGCAATTAGTGCGAAGACTAGTGCGAGAAGGGGAGAGATCTCAGCAAGGAAGAATGTTGTTTATAATGTTTGTTTAAGGGTATGTTACTACTCCACATATTTCAGGTAGGCCGAGGGCTACGACAGTAAGAAATAGGACTACAATACAGTGCGGATAAGGGTGACTTGGCAGCAAAGAAAGGAAGATTGTAGGGAATACTAAGGAGAAGCAAATGAGATCTCAGATTTGGATCAACACATCTCCGATACACCAAAAAAAGGACGAGTACACTTACAACGTGAAGCAAGATTGTTACAGCAAGAAGTTCTTGGTCTTGGGCATCAAGTGTAGAAGGCCAATGAGAGGTCTCTAGGAGGTCGTGGCTAGATCAAAGGAAGGCAGAGAAGAGTTCACTATTTAGAGCTAGGAATCGAGTTTCCTAGTGTTGGTGCAGTGCAGTGCAGAAAAAAGGGATCAACATGAGAAGCCGAGAAGAGTAGTGATAAGGGTCTTGGAGGCATACTAGAGTCAGGAGTCTATGTCATGGTCATGGTACTTGTCAATTAAAGATAGATAAGAAGATTTACTTTCGAGTTTTCATCTCCAAGAGGGAGAGGTTTTGGCCCTGGCTTGAAGAGCCAAAATCTTGTGTCTTTTGTGTTTTGATAATTGACTTGATGAAAGACCTAATAAGCTAATGAACAGAAGATATAAGTAAGAGAAATAAGTTCACAAGTAATTATCAAGTAGAGAATTGAATTAAACTACGCCCTACCAAATTCTCAACATTCATAGCATCCAATGTCAGCATATATATACATGTACCTCATTCTTTTCCTTTTGAGTCATCCTGCAGCAGGTTTCCTTAGAATTTAAGAGTTTCATTCTCTTGACCTGCTTCATCAATATGTCATCATATTCTAATCCCAAAATTCTGCAAGTTAGAATTCTCAAAGAAACCTTTTGCTTTTTTTCTAACCAGTGAATCCAAAGAAGACTCCATTAGAAAATGTCAGCACCTGTTTCCATATTGATTGTTGAATGATGACCCTTGATCTAGATGACTATCTTACATAAATGTTGTGTTCAGTGAGGTTCCCAGGAGCCACTTATCTCATAGCATAGTTGTCACATATGTGTTACAGATACCCTCCTACAATGAGTTCTCCTCCTTCAATGCTTTCATCGTGATGCCAATTCTAATATACAATGCTTCCTAACATACTATTTTACAACCAATAGATACCTCTTAAAGAGGAAGACGATCTCAATCATAGTAGAGATCTTTCACTTCTTCTTTCTTAGGCTTGTTTGAATCAAGTTTTTCTATTTCTCCAGAAACACGGGCTTCCTCCTTTTTCCTCTTGTCCTTATATTTGGGACAATCTTTCTTATAGTGCCCAAGTTCATTATATCCATAGCATCGTAACTTATCCATGTTTCTCCTTTTCTTCTGAGGACCAAGCTTACCAAATCTTCCCCTTCTTCTTGACATGGAAACATATGCTTTGATTCTCCTCATTTGATCCTGTATCAACTTTGGCTTTTAACCTCGTCTCTTTTATCTTACATAGAGACCATAGATCTGGAATGTTGCTTCTTTCTTCCCATAGATACTTGAAGTGAAGATTCTGTTGGAAATACTGAGAGGGGGGGTGAATCAGTATTTCTTATCAATTAGCACTTTTAAATCTTTTCAAAGCATTAGTTAAAATTCAATTATTCTTGATGTTTATCCAATAACAACAGTAAACAATAGAACACAATAGGCACACGAATTTTAGGTGGAAAATCCCCTCCGGGTCAAAAACCACCAAACGCTTTTCTAATAAATTCTTTAATCTTCAGCCCCAACTGAAATAAAAGGTACAACTTCCTAGAATTCTAGAAAAGCATTCTTCTCCAGCTCCCACTGGAAGGACACCCCAACGCCTTGGTTTCTTCAGTAGTCAACTAAATGGATTCCCCGAAATCCTAGACCGACCTACCACCCTGAAGTGTTCATGGGCTCCATCCTGTAGGTGACTTCATGCACCAAACTAGCACCTACCTACCACCATATAATGATCAGAAATAAGATAAGAGTGTGGACACTCGTACTAGGGACAATGATCCATGATAGAATATGATTTACAATGATTTTCTTGAACTGGACCAATCACCCAATCACACTATGACCTGCAACCCAACCATAACATTATCCAACAATGACACTTATACCTCCCAACAATGCCTCTCCAACTCTAGGCAGATTGACTCTTTTAAAATAATGACTCTTTTACAATTTTACAATGATGATTTTTACAATACTGACTTTTAACATGACCTGATACTTGACTTGACACTACTTCTTTGAACACTAGCAGTTGTTGAGGTATTGTTGTGGTTGCTTGAAGTAATGGTACTTTGGCATTGCATTGTCCTTCTAGTATGTGTCTGAGTTGTCCCATTGTGTCCTTCCTGCACATGAAAGACCCAAACCAATATAAAAACAAAATGCTTACACTATCCTGTAAACCATATGTTAGAGAAATATTCAAAATTCAAATGTAAATATGTTCAGAATATATGAACAAAACCCAATCAAACATACATACAAAATACTTACACTGTGCTACAAAAACACATGTTAGAGATGATATTCAAATTAAAATTCAAACACTAATCATACATACCTTGTTGTAGCAGACTTACCCTTGACTATTGATGTGTTTTCCTTACTGCAGTGATCCTTGAATGCATATTTTTCTTGCCTTCTAGAAGCTTGATATTGAATCTACTGTATCTATGTAATTTCAGATCTCCAAGGTCTGAAATTCTGTCCTATGGTAACCCTTTGAGTCCTCTTTCCAACCCCTTAGGTCTGATAAATATTGGATTCTTCAACAAATAGTTATGCCCAATCTCCTACAATGACCTGATTATAAACTGGTTCAGTAGATCGAACTTGTGCGAAGTGCCACATGTCACTCTTTGAACCTTTGGTCCTAAAAATGATATCCAACAAACTACAGTCCGTCCTCTTTCTGTCAATTCTTACGAAATTTGAATTCAATGCTTAGAGAGAAAGTTATGACGATTTTACGAAGGTCACCTGTTTTACATGAAATTCGGGAGCCTGCAAAAACCCTAACTTCCTCAGATCATATCTCCAAAAATATAGCGAACCAATATCTGAAATTTGGTCACGTGCTTCATCAGGATTTTGGCTCAAATGGGTTTTCTTTCAGCATCTGAAGCTTCACAGAAAACAATTTATAGCGATAATGCCACAATGACCTGTTTTAAGTAGCGAAATCCTTGCATGAAGAGGATATGAGGGTCACAATTTATATAAATGCTTAGGTTGAGAGGGTCTTCAACAAGTGAATGTTGGGGGAATTTTAGGAGTTTAAAACATTATTAATTATTGAATATTCAATGACCATAACATATGATTAGTGTCATGCTACAACCCCATGGGGTTTTAGCCCATTAACTGGGGTTACTAACTTCAAACACGAATATCTCTCAAACCGTGAAGAATTACGTGGCATGCCATATATCAACGGAAACATCTCGACAAGTAGAAACCATCCAAAATATCCTTGACTCAGAATAGAGTAAGTTTTCAAGTCAAAATCCCATGCAAGATTGGGGTAGCCCCTGGTGCTGCTTGGGTTGACATCAATGACAACCAATGATCAACAATATTTCCCTTTGGCATTGATGGCAACACAAGTACTCCCCCTGCAATCATGACACATCTTCCTATAGCATTCTCTCCCCCTTTTTCATCAATGGCAAAGGGTAACTCATCTTGACAAACGTCATCCTGCGAACCTGTACACACCTCAAATCCCCATTCTGTTTTACTTAGTTTGATAAGAGAAAGAGTCTAATGAGAACTTGGGAGAATCCCAAGCTTTAGGCGAAGATACTCAAATGCTTCACGAGGTAATGGTTTGGTAAAGATGTTAGCAATTTGTTCCTTTATGCCAACATATTTGAGCTTGATATTCTTTTCGATGACTTGCTCTCTAACGAAATGATATTTGATTAGAATGTGCTTTGTTTTGGAATGCATCACAGGATTCTTGGAGACACTGATGGCACTGGTGTTATCGCAAAAGATGGGAATAGGCTCATCAAACTTGACTTGAAGATCTTGCAAAGTTTGCTTCATCCACAGAACTTGAGTACAACAAGTTGCTACTGCGATATATTCTTCTTCTACAGTGGATAATGACATCGAAGACTGCTTTTTACTTAACCATGAAACAAGGCAATCACCTAGATAGAGTGTTGCTCCACTGGTACTCTTTTGATCATCAACACTTCCTGCCCAATCTGCATCTGTATAAGCTTGGATAACTAGATTATTTCCTTTCGGATACCATAAACCATATTATGTTGTGCCCTTCAGATATCAGAGAATTCTTTTGATGGCAACAATATGAGATTCTTTTGGTGCTGCTTGGAATCATGCTACTTTTCCAACTGCCTGCATTACGTCTGGCCGAGAAGCTGTCACATATAGAAGACTACCAATCATAGATCTATATAACCTCTGGTCCATAGCCTTTCACGAATCATCTAAACTTAACTTCCAACCTGTTACCATTGGGGTAAGGACAGGCTTGCAATCTTCCATCTTGAATTTCTTGAGCATTTCCTTGATGTACTTGGTTTGATATATAAATATTCCTTTATCCTGCTGAGATATCCGTAGCCCTAAAAAGTATGTCAGCTCACCAAGTAGAGACATTTCAAACTCACTTTTCATTTTTGTGGCAAAGTTTTTACTTAATCTGTCATCATTGCTTCCAAAAATTATATCGTCTACATATACCTCGATAATTGTTAGGTTATCTTGATCCACTTTCACATAGAGATTGTTGTCGACACTTCCTTTCTTGAATCCCTGTTGATGTAGACATCCATCAAGACGAGCATACCAAGCTCTAGGAGCTTGCTTGAGACCATATAGTGCCTTCTTTAATTTGCAGACATAGTCATCCTTTTCAGAGAGCAGAAAACCTTCAGGTTGTTCATTGTAAACTTCTTCTTCCAATTCGCCATTTAGAAAGGCTGACTTAACATCCATTTGGTAGACCTTGATTTTTATCGAGCATGCATAAGCGAGAAACATTCTGATAGCTTCCATTCTAGCAACGGGAGCAAATGTTTCTTCAAAATCAATTCCTTCAACTTGTGCATATCCTTTGCAGACTAATCTTGCCTTATTCCTCGTAACCTGTCCATCCTCATTCAATTTGTTTCTAAAGACCCATTTAGTTCCAATAACATTTTTATCCTTTGGTCGTGGAACCAATTCCCAAGTATTGTTCTTCTCAATTTGTAGTTCTTCATTCATAGCTGCTACCCAGTGTTCATCTTGACTAGCTTCCTCAAAATTGCTAGGCTCAAAAGTTGCTAAAAAAGAAAGGTGGGCTTGTTGTGATGAACGAAGCTGTCGGCTTCTTTTGGTTCCAATTCCTTCATTTATGTTGCCGATGATTTGATTTGACAGATGATTCTTTTGACACCATTCTTTTAAAGCTTTTGGAGAATTTTCTTGTACATTTTCTTATTTCCTCTTGGTTGACTGTTGTTTCCTTATTTGATTGGTCTTGTTCTGGAGCTTCTTCTTCATCCTTCACATATTCTCCCTCAGATCCCTCAGATTTTCTTAAAGGGACAATTTCATCATCATCCTTTGTAACACAATATTCATCAAAAGTAACATTTATGCTTTCCACTATTTGTTTTCGCCTTAGATTGTAGCATCTATAAGCCTTCCTTTGTGTGAATAACCAACGAAAATACCTTCATTGACACGGGAATCGAACTTGCCCAATTTTTTATCTTCTATTTTGATGTAACATTTGCTTCCAAATATTTTGAAGTATTTGACGTTAGTCAGTCTTCCTTTCCATAATTTGCATGGAGTCATGTTACAATTGTTCCTTAGCAAACCTCTGTTTATAATGAATATAGCTATATCAATTGCTTGAACCCAGAATTTATCATCTAATTTTGAGTCATTTAACATTGTTCTGGCCATTTCCAATATGGTTTTGTTTTATCTTTTAGCAACTCCATTTTGCTGCGGTGTTTTCGCTGTTGAGAATTGCCTTTTTATTCCATTTTCATCACAGTACAGCTGAATTACCTTGGAAGTGAATTCTCTGCCATTATCTGATCTCAGACATTTGATATTCAAATTAGTTTCATTTTCAACCAATTCCTTGTAGATTCTAAAACACTGGAATGCCTCAGTCTTTTTCTGTAAGAACCTAACGGCTGTCATTCTGGTGTAATCATCTATCATTAGCATAAAATATAATTCTCCATTTAAACCTTTTGTTCTCATAGGACCACATAGATCAGTATGTACTACTTCAAATGGACGTGATGCAAAGTGTTCTTTTCTATTGAACTCAACTTTTGTTTGCTTGCTGTGCCGACGAGATTCACATATCGTATTGGTAGGTTTTGAAAATTTAGGCCTTTCTCTTACTACTTCTTTCTTGTTGATCCTGACCAAATTGTCGAAATTTATATGTCCCATTCGTTTGTGCCATAGCCAACTTTCATCTTCTTTCACCAAAAAGCACCCTTTAGGTATCTCATCCAAAATATATATGTCATTTGGATCTCTGCTTGCTGTGGCCATAAATTTACCGAACTTGCCTTTCCTGATTTCACATTTCTTATATTTAAATAGCATCGTGTGTCCTTGATCGCACATTTGTCCAACACTGAGCAGATTGTGATTCATATTTTCAACCAACAACACATCTTTTGTTAAATCATACTTGCTTCCAAGTGTGACTGTACCTACTCCTATGATGTTTGAAGACTTGTCATTTCCAAAAGACATTGTTCCATCCTTCTTTTCCTTGAAGGATATGAACTTATTCCTATCTCCAGTCATATGAGTTGAGCAACCTCTATCAACATACCAAACGTTTCTGTTTCTTTGAGCCTTGAGAGCGATAGCACATTTTTTAGTCTTCTTTTTCCATATTTGTTCATCCTAATTTTGCGAGAATTCCTTTGAAGAACTTCCAAGTCTGCAATCTTTAGCTAGGTGTCCAAAATTGTTACATTTGTAACATTCGACATCATCTCTCAAATGATCAAATCTGTTAATATTCTGCTGAGTTTCGGAATATCCATTTTTGAAAGATTTCCCAAAACTGTATTTATTCCAAACATATGTGTGACATTCTATAGCTCTATGTACAAACCTTCAACATGAATAACAATTACCATAGAAGATAGGTTGATACCTGGGAGGAAATCTTCTTCGAGAAATTGTCTTCCATGCTTCTTCCTGTGAGTCCTGATCTCTTGAGTTGGATGGAAGGTCTACCTGCTTGTTAGATTTTGTATATCCATCTTCTTTTGTTTTCATAGAAGGACTTGGCTCCTTTTCAGATTTTTCTTTGTAACCAAGACTAGTCTTGTCACTGTTTGATCGTTGATTGTTGATGATTTCTTCCAACGCCTTGGAGCTGTTGGTCTAGTTTTGAAGAGTTTTTCCATTTTTTACTTGCTTTCGAAGAGAAACTATTTTAGCTTCCAATGCTTCTCTTTTCTTGTTGCTTTCCTTTAATTCTTCCCTGAGCGATTCTTCAACTCGTTTTTATTCTTCAACCTTGATTTTAAGATTTAGGACTTGTTCCCTTTCTATCTTTAATTCGTCTTCCAGAGTGTTGAAATGCTTCTTCTTGACCTTGATCTCTTTGATAACCCTGATCACTTAGTTTTGAAATTCAACCTCAGTCATCTCTTCTTCTTCATCCCTTCTTCGTTAGATGCTTATTGCTTATTATGCTTGGCCATAAACAGTACTCTTCGGTTGATTTCTTCTTCGTCATCACTGTCTTCATCAGATGAGGAGCTATCTTCTTTGGAGACGAAACTCTTCTTAAACCATTTCTTCTTGCCTTGCTTGTTGAACTTCCTCATACCTTTCTTTCCTTTCTTTCCTTTGAATTTCCTCGTACTAGTTCTCATTTTTTGCGTGAAGTAGGCAAATTACTTATCTGAAATTCTTCTTCATCTTCTTCCTTTTCTTCTTCCTTACAACTACAAATTTTTGCTTTCGGAGTATGCTTGTCCTTACTAGTCTTCTTGGATGCAGCAAATGTTGTTTCTAGGTGAGATGTGTCGTCCTCTTCTTCAATCCTCATTTCATATGCCATAATCACTCCATGCAATTCATCTTTGCTAAGATTGGTTAGATTCGAAGTATATTCCAAGACAGATACCTTTGGGTTGAATCTTGCCGGCAAACTTCTAAGGATCTTTCGGACAACAATTTTTGTGTCAACAGGTTCTCCCAAACCTTCCAATGCATTTGTTATTTCATCAACACGCGGTAAGTATGCATCAATATTTTCATCTTCCTTCATTTTGAGTTGCTCAAATTTTGCCCTGTAAATTTGAAGCTTTGTTTCTTTCACGTTTGAGTCACCTGCATATATATTCTCAAGCTTGCCCCATACTTCCTTAGCAGTTTTGCAACTCAGTACCTTAAGATAGACATATTCGATAAGCCCAATGATCATGAGATCTTTAACCTTTGCATCATATACCATATTTTTCTTACCTTGTTCATCCTGGGTCGTTGTAAAGCCTTTTTCAACGGTTTCCCATACTTCGTATCCTTGCGCCAACAAATGAACCTACATTATTCCACTCCAAAGTACGTAGTTATTTCCATTAAACAGAGGAACTCTATTCTTAGTATACTCCATGACCTCCTTCCAGTTGTTAGACTTCTATTGAAGGAACCAAGCTCTAATACTAATTGTTGGAAATACTAAGAGGGGGGGTGAATCAGTATTTCTTATCAATTAGCACTTTTAAATCTTTTCAGAGCATTAGTTAAAATTCAATTATTCTTGATGTTTATCCAGTAACAACAGTAAACAATAGAACACAATAGGCACACAAACTTTAGGTGGAAAACCCCCTCCAAGTCAAAAACCACTGAACGATTTTCTAATAAATTCTTTAATCTTCAACCCCAACTGAAATGAAAGGTACAACTTCCTAGAATTCTAGAAAAGCATTCTTCTCCAGCTCCCATTGGAAGGACGCCCCAACGCCCTGGTTTCTTCAGTAGTCAACTGAATGGATGCCCCGACATCCTAGACCGACCTACCACCCTGAAGTGTTCACAGGCTCCAACCTGTAGATGACTTCATGCACCAAACTAGCACCTCCCTGCCACCATATAATGATCATAAATAAAACAAGAGTGTGGACTCCTGTACCAAGGACAATGATCCACGATACAATATGATTCACAATGATTTTCTTGAACTAGACCGATCACCCAATCACATTATGACCTACAACTCAACAATAATATTATCCAACAATGACAATTATACCTCCCAACAATGCCTCTACAACTCTAAGCAGATTGACTCTTTTACAATAATGACTCTTTTACAAATTTACAATGATGATTTTTACAATACTGACTTTTGACACGACCTGATACTTGACTTGACATTGTTTCTTTGAACACTAGCAACTACTGAGGTATTGTTGTGCTTGCTTCAAGTAATGGTACTTTGGAATTGCAATGCCCTTCTAGTATGTGTCTGAGTTGTCCTCTTGTGTCCTCCTTCCTGCATATGCATTAATGAACAAGACCCAAACCAATATACAAACAAAATACATACACTATCCTGCAAACCATATGTCAAACATTCAAAATTCAAATGTAAATATGTTCAACATTTATGAACAAAACCCAATCAAACATACATACAAAATACTTACACTGTCCTACAAAAACACATGTCAGAGATGATATTCAAATTAAAATTCAAACATTAATCATACATATCTTGTTGTAGTAGACTTACCCTTGACTGTTGATGTGTTGTCCTTACTGCAATGATCCTTGAATGCATATTTTTTCTTTCCTTCTAGAAGCTCGATATTGAATCTACTGTATTGTAATATCCCCAAATGTGATATTTCACAAATTTTGCCTAAATATTGCTAATCCAACATTTTACCATAAAATTACCGAATTAATAAACAAAAGATTGCCATGTAAAATAAAACACATAAGCACTGCAATCCATTAACACATCGAATAGGAAGAATCTCAACATTTTTATTATAAATAATAACTAGGTTACAAATACATCTGACCCAAAAGAGCTAAGATGGAGAACTGGCCATCAATATGAACTGTTGCATTACGCTCACTGAGGTGCAGGATCCTTTTGATTACTTCTCCAATCCTGGGTTCTGATTGACTTGTAAGCAGCTACCTCACTGGGTGTATGAAGGAGTCTATGAATTCTGCAGAAGAAGTTGTTGTTGATGTAGCCCTAACCAACTCTGTCCAGTGAATCACTATTGATTCACTCCCTGTACATCCTATTTACTGAAGTGAATAAGCAGCATCTCTGCCTGTTGAAAAAGAAACATGTGAATAATTACAGAAATGTAATTAAACACACCCTGTGTTGTAAAATTCATGAATTTCTCATGTCTATTTTCAGCCAATAATTGGCTGTAATTATACATGAACAATGGTGATTTGTCTTTACTGAAGATGGATAAAAACCCCATGATGGGTTCATCAATAGTTTGGTAATTTGGGTATCCTAACAGGTATGAAAGAAGTGAGATGTAGTGCTTAAAAGCTTCAGGAAAGATTGAGGATGAGTATGGTGGATTTTTCTTCGGCAACTCTGCATCCTCAGGTAGGAATATCTCAAATATCTGAGCTCTCTAAGGGAAGGTTAACTTGTGGTAAAGGTCCATGAGAGCAACAGGCGAAAAATGGGATAGGGAATCAGATGAAGGAATGAGGAGAATTTGGTTTATGGTTTCTAGGGATATGGTGATCAGGATGTTTCCATTCTGAGCCACCACTGATCTTGTTATAGGATCATACTGTTTTTGGCACCAGGCAATTGGATCAGGAAAAGAATGGGTTTGTGTAAAGGCAAATAGGAGCAGCATAGATTCCCAAAACCTGATAGGGTCCTGGTTATCTATGTGTTTTTGTTTTAACCACAGATATAGCTCGTGGAAGTCGAATTCGCAGTGAGCATCTGAGACTTTGAAGAAAGCATCTACGAGGGGTATGAGATCGAGGTTGAGTTGTGGTGTTGCAGCAAGAATTTCTTTTGCAACTGGTTCAGTGACCTGCACTTCTTCTGTCACCTGTTTCTTCGCTTTGCTTTTAGGGGTCACCTGCTTTTTAGTCTTGGCTTTGGGGGCCATGTTAACAGGGATATAGACTGAAAGAAGGGATTTGAGGATCGGGTTATAGAAAGGGTGACAGGGATTACAGAAGTGGGGACAGTGGTCGCAGAGTGCAGAGATGGCAAATTGTGATGAACGAACGAGAAAGTAAAGTAATATTAGGCTCTCTGCAGATTATTTTATAGATTGCGATCTGGGTTTAACGGTCTGGAATATGACCGTAGGCATTTAATGGCTGAGGTGGGGGTTTAGTGACTAACGGTGCAATCAAACGACTCAGGAGCGGCTTTAATGGCCAACGGTGCATCAAACGGCTAAGGAGTGGAGTGTTGGAGGATAACGGTTAGGTGATGTGGCAGGATAAGATTGGATGGGCGATCAACGATTATGGCACAGGGGGAATGTTCGTTGGCTTGAGGTGCGGGAGGAAACGGTTATGGGAGACGAAATCGCTGATGGATTGCGGGTGGGGGGTACCTCCCGGTTTGCGGTTTTGGTCGGAGGGGGTGGGAAGTGCTGTGGTGTTGCCACGTTGAAAAATGTGGCGGCCATTAAAACCACACTTCGGACCCCCCCTCGTGTTAACGAGAAACGGTCGGGGGGGTTGCGAAGTGATCCTCCGCCGTAGATCTGGAGCGGGTTTAATATTTTCCATCAAAACTTGTTAGCGTGTTATTGCTTGTGATTTGACCCTTTTTTTCGCGTCGTTACTTTAGGATAAAATCATATGAGCGCTAATTTATCAAATTTAATAAATGAAAATTAAACCCCTTTTAAAGAATTTAACAATCATAAATTTATTTTTAGTCCTTTGGCATTCGGCACATTTAAACAGGCGGCCATGATTTTATTTATTAAACACTACAGCATTCACATTTTTCATTTTATTGCTTTCCTATGTAATATTCCGAGTAGAAATAAACAGCAATATAAAGCAACATAAACAAGAAACTACAACAAATAGAGAGACATCACATAAATAATGCAAAATATGGAGAACGCTAAGCCATTTTATTATATAACTGAAAGATACAATAATTACAAAGGTGATCAGAATGATGGCACCTTGGCTTGCACAAGGCAAGCTGGAAATACTCGCAGAAATGCTCAAGGAATGGTTGCTCTATCAGTGACTGCGTTATCTCCAAAATGCTGTTACTACTGCTACTGCTGGAATAGGATGGCTCTTTGGGGCTGTTCCCCTACTCGGGAAAATATGTAACTCTGGGAATGAGCTCTCCTCCAAATGCCCAGAAAAGCCCAGAAAGGGATTCTGGAATGGATGACCCTGGAAAATCACCTCCCTTGAGGAATAACGCTATCCCAGTGAAGTACGTTGGCCCTGATGAATCTTTGCAAATAATGGCCTCCTCCTCTACCAAAATGATGGAATAGTTAAGGGTTGATCCCTTCTCACTATCCCGCGCTGAATCCCCTGATGAATCTTCACTCTCGGCACTACCTTCTCCAAGAACTGCGTGGTCTCTCCCTGAGACTGCGCTGCCCAAGCAAGTGCATAATCCCTGGCTGAATATGCTATGGCTCCCACCTGAAAATCAATAGATAGAACTCCTCACCCAAGCAAGCACTTGAAGTCCCCCGAGGCTAAGGTTGGGATCTCCGCTTGGAGACACCTGGTGTGCTGAACAACACTTGCAGACTTCTCTCAACTAATAAAAGTGTGCTCAATATCAAGAGACAAAACATAGATGCATAATCGAATGAGTGAATGAGGAGCCTCTTCCCCTCTTTATGCTTGGAGAGCCTTGCTCTCACCTAGGCCCTACCAAAACTGCATTGTCCCTCTTGGCCCACATTGTCCCTCTCTCTCTGCGCTGTCATGGGCCCATGCTGCCCACACTGCCACTTCCCTCACGCTGCCACTTCGACCCCTGGGCCCCATGCTGCCAAATAATAATGTGCTCAAGTGACTTTAGGGAATTTTTATTTCCGAAGTGTAGGCTAAGTATCTTCTCACCCACTTTATTAACTAAATTAACTATATAAAAAGTAAACTGGCCAAAAACTAATTGTAACGGCACATTCCCGAGTTATACAATGATATTAGCGTGTGTGCGGTATAGACAGTTGATAGCTACACCTGCCTATCTCGCACACACCGCACTAGTACACCTAACTACTAATATCAGGCTTACCTAAGTTAGAAATTAAGGATAAGGTTTCAGACTAAAATTCATATGGGTTTAGCATAAAGTATATAAAAAGGATTAATGAAAAGAAAATAAAATTTTAAATAATTAAAATTTATACATATACTCAAAGTTGAGTTAAATATTATAATATAAGCCTTAATCTGAAATATCCTTCAAAGTAAAGCCGTATACTTCTAAATAGATTAATTAAACACAAAGATCACACCCCCTCTTTAATGCCACTGACATCTCCTTAAATGATAATCGTACCATCCTTTAAGAAGACCTTATCTAGATGAAGAAGAGGCGGTGAGGAGGTTGAATGGTGGTGGGGAGAAATTATATAAGGAGGTTTTGAGGGAAAGAAGGGGGATTCGGTGGAAGGGAGATTGAATTATCAGATTTAAATTGTTTGAAGGGAGTCTCTGTTCTTCTTGGAAATCTGGGCACGGGGGCAGAGGAGACATCTTCTGGGTTTGGGATTGTTCCCGGATTGGCTGGGAGGACTTGATTGTTTCGGTGAATTGTTTAACTATCCACAGCATCAGCATCACGGGAGAAGAGCCACCATTTAAAACCATCAACTGTGTTCCAGGTATTTCTCTTATGTATATAATTGTTTCTCAATTAAATTTCACTGCTGATTTCATTAAAATACATTATTGCTGGATATATTTTGTCTACAATTAATTCTCTGTGTATGGAACTTTACATTTCATGGAAATACATCACTGCTTTTGAAATATTTTGTCTACAAATTAAATTTCTGTGTATGGAGTATTATATTTGGTATCAGAGGAGAGTTTCAAACCCTTTTCAACCTAATAAAGCCCTGCAATTTCTGTAAAATTCCAATCTATTGCATGAATAATTATATGTTATAGCAGCTGATGCTTTAGGTTATCTTCTGCTGGTGAGCAGTTCTTGAATTACCAGAACTATCCCCAATTCCATCAAAGGTGCAGTGTGCTGCCTCAACACTTGCTGCAGATGCAAGAACCTTCAGGAGTAAGAAAAGACAAAGGCACTCATCATAAGCAAAGAACACTCGCCTGCTTAGCTTAATAGGAAATTGAAATTCACTCAGTCATAGAATCTGTTATGCTATTTTAGGCCAATGACTAGATTTGAACCAGCAATTAATTGAATGAGAAGAATTTTGTTACAATAACCCATTTAGGCCATTATCTCTACCACTTCCTTTACCTCCCATAGCTCCAGCATCAATAACAGTGTCTTCTGTAGGTATTAGATCAGCCTCCAACTGGAAACCAGATCTTCCACCTGATAAGGAGCCATTAAATTTAAGGACTCAAATGAAAATAGCTGCAGGGGCTGCTAGAGGATTGAAGTACCTGCACGACAAAGCCAACCCACCAATGATATTGTAACACGCCCTTAATTAAACTGATGTGGTTACTGTGTTACCCGACTCACATCTTGTGGTTACGAGAATGGGGTAAGTAAATTTTTTATATATATATTTCACGATTGTCGGCCAAAAAATATTGATACATAGATCTCTCATTAACTTCTACTAAGGACAAATGCCTGATTTCACCAAACAGTTGATTGAATATTGAAAATTATACCATTAAAAAGAAAAACAAAAAAAACAGAATCGAGGTAATAAATTTCTTTAACTTAAATGTAACACAGTGAATAGGTGAAACCAGATTATATGATCATCCCTGGGGAGTTCATAGAGCATCAATATCCACAACAAGAAGAGTTGAATCATGGGAGGAGACCAGAATTTACACATATTAATAGCAACTTTCTACAGATAATATCATCATTTGAACCAAACCACGACAACCAGGAACCATATCATAAGCATGCTGTATACAAGACACATTAGCAGCACTAAAAACAAACCATGAATAACATATGAAGCAGATATAGATAGACTATCAACCTGTAACCTGTAGGATATTCTTAGTCAAAAGTGCACACTGGGACGTCCACCCATAGGGTATGGCATGAATTTAACCAGGTTTACATTAAATGATCATACTAAGGTCAAATTGCGGCTTATTGAGCTCATAGAAACAGAAACATTCTCTAAATTGACTTGGAATCCGACTTTCTGAGGTCAGTATAGACTTTTATAGTTTAAGTGCGGACGTTTGCTTTTTCTCCAAAGCACCTCGGCCCTGATCTTAGCTCCACGGATTCTGATCTCTGGTATCTAGATTTGTTTCCTTATCAACACAGATTTCTAATCTTGTGCCGATCCTTAGCTCCATCATCTGCATTGTCATTTTATATGACATTTGGTGCACATACTTAATCAGGAGCAGCAACAAATTTCGTTATGAAGCTTGAATTGCTCATAGGATTTATTGCTTGGATCCGTTCTTAAGTCTGAAAACAAGGGTCTGTCAGTGTCTTTATATGTGCAAGGAAGCAAGCATTTTATTTCCCTAGTCCTCAAGTATAGCACCAAATCGATTTTCATTAGCATAAGGAAACACATGGACATCGCGTGGCCATTTGGGTTTCAAGGGATTCGATGTCAAGATATTCAAAAATTCGTTGGTTAGCAGAGGTAAAGCCACGCTAATGAATATGGCCTACCTTGTGTTGCGTTGTCTATAAAGGTTGATGCCACCGATTACCACTGCATATTTTGAAATATCTTGTCGCGGGAATATAGAGATGAATTAACTGAATTTAAATGCACCCAATTTAAAAAAAAAAAAACCCGTGCCACCGTCTGTAATTTAACCGTAGCTTAAAAATGCCGCGTGTTTACATATTTACAAACACCGCGTATAAATCCACAGAACCGCATATGTATTAAAGTTCAAATCGTATATATGGCGTGTACACAACAAATATCATATTTTCCATATATATCATATCCCAGCATATGGCTAACGCTAGCTTACAACCAAGAGAGATTTGTGATATAGGTTCTAAGGCTCGACCCCACCGAAGTTCAAATCCGAATGTATGGTCGTGTTGGCAGGCACATTAAAACGGGTCCCACATTTATTTTGCGTTGGCAGGGTTTGATCAAACGTCATACGGTTTTCGAATGGGTGTTAGTCAAAACACATATAACGGGTCGAGATCCGGGTTTGAACCCGTGACCTCTTCCACAAGAACCCCGCACCTCAACTGCCGCATCATAATGAGCGGTGCAAAAACAATACACGGGGTAGAGGTAATGATTCGAATCCATGACCTCCCCATTCATACTATGTCGCAGTTGAAAGGATTGTCAGTTTAAATTGAGTTTAATCATGGTTGATACTCGTTAAGAGGGTAAAAGGATTCCGCGGGCTTCGTTGCTAATCTCCTCATTTTATGATTAATCACCAGGAAATATATATGTATGACAGCGTCCAAGTAAATATCGGTTTTAAAAATATATATATATATATATATATAACGTCCTCGGCTAAACTTTGCAGTCATATATTATATTCTATAGTAATATATAAAAGTGATATATCATATCATATATGAGTGACGTAACTTTTTATACATAAGGATACATAGTATTTTACGGCCCTAAAACAATATAATATCCTATGTTAAGATATGCAAATTAATTAGAACATAAATCAAAATCTCTTTGTTAATATTAAAAGCATATACCCATGAACTACGTTGGTTTTTAGTATGTAAACAAAATATGAATGGAAGCATGGAAATAATCAAGTATTTACATATGCTGTGTATTCGTCCTTTATATACCACAATCCGCATATGAAAAGGTTCATTAGAATTAATACATGGTCTGTTGGGTTGAATAAACAAATGCCACGTATAAGTCCTTTATTATAAGGGGCGGTGCAAATCAATACACGGGGTTGAGGCAATGTATAAAGTTATGAGTTTATATATGATGTAAAAGTTTAAATGCTTTTACGATTGAAAAGGGTATAATAAAGTATTTTGTTTATATACATAGTAATTACTTATAAAATGTGGGGAATCAAACTAAATAAAAATTGATTAACACTATTTATAAATTATTTCTTTTTTGACTTATACAAAATAATTGAATTGTTACTCTCATTTATTTTATAACGACGATAGGGAGAGTCAAGGGTGAAGAAAATTAATATTCAAGTATTAGTTTTAGTCTTAAGTAGCTGAAATCAATAAATCCCTTCTATCACTGCATATAGGAATAAAACATTCTAGACAAGTTTATAAACTAACACTTTGATCGATGAAAACCTTGCATGCCACTCTAGATTTAGTAAGCATACATTACCCTGCATAGGACAAGGAGGTCGCGTTGCCACCCTCTTTGACCTCGGTACTAGTAAGACCTGCCTGCAGGTAAAATAGCAAAAGAACTATACCCGTATGCCAACTCTAATCTTACGAATATTATATTTTGTCAGTTTGAAAATTTATCTACTCCTCATGAATTTATTATTATGTATTTTAGAAAAATTACCATGTTGAACACGTACCAAAGGCGGCAGCGCCAACGAAATGCAGTGCCGCCACCTCCACCTTCGCCATCGCCATCATCACCATCAAGATCGCAGTCAGCACCGGTTGCTCCACCCGATCTCACCACTGTGATGACCTCTCTAGAAGCCATTATGGAAACTTTGAAAGGGTCGCAGTCGACCAAGAACAAGGAGGAGCGACGTCAGTCAGAAGAAAGACATTTAGAAAGGCCGAAGGATTTTGACGACAAACCTCACAGAGAAGATATTTCACGGGAACTGCAAAAGATTAAACTCCCGGAATTCTCTGGAGGACGAGTTGGAGAACATGCCGAAGCATGGTTGGAAGGGATGATCAGATGCTTCGCATTAAGAGAATATTCTTCAACGTCTAAAACAAAGATCGTTGTATTCCAACTCAGAGGGAATGCTCTGATTTGGTGGGGGAATATGGAAAAACAACTGCATCTCACTTCAGATACTGTTCCTTGGGAGTTGTTTGTGGACCGGTTCCATGCGAAATACTTACCGCCTTTCTGTCAAGAGCAGCAAGCTGGAGCCTTCCATACTCTAACCCAAGGGGGTAAAACCGTGGAAGAATACGAGACAAAGTTCATGGAACTTGTGAAATATGTTCCTTATCTAGACATGGATGAACGCCAGGCTGAGCGTTTCATATTTGGGTTAAATCCTCGGATCCGAGCCATGGTAAGAATGTGGAAACCACCAACGGTGGCAGAAACAGTGGAATGTGCTCGTTATGTAGAAGAGCATTTGGGAATTAAAAGGGATTTCAGGCCAGCTGAATCGATACCGCAGGCATTTACAGGAAAGACTCCCCGAAATTTCTTTAGAGGAAATAACTCGAGACTACCTCCTTATGGTAACAGATTTACTCCAAGAGGAACGGGGGCGGGAGCTCCCAGGACCATAAATGCACTAGTTTCCGAGTCCTCCAACATCAGTTCATGGAGGTCTCGAGGGACTGGTAATCGGGGGAGGAATGGGAGAGGAAGTAGCACCAGGGGACAGAGTTCTTGGTCGGGGATTTCGCAGTCAAACGAAAAAGGACCAACCCGATTGGACTGTTGGGGATGTGGAGGACCCCATCTCCGACAGGATTGTCCGGAGAACTCACAGCGAACAGGAAAAGAACCGGAGAACTCGCGGCGAACAAGAAAAGAACCCTCAGCAGATGCTCAAAGCAATCACAGAATCCATGCTGTCGTCGACAATAACCAAGCAGCGCATCAATCAATGGTAGTGGAATCTTCAGGTACAATCAATGGAATAAAACTCAAAATCTTGTTTGACACTGGAGCTACTGATAGTTTTATTTCATCTTATGCATTGAATAAATGTGGGTTAGCAGCCTGCAAACAAGACGATTTTAGACAGGTAGAAATGGCTTCAGAAGACTTTCAATCGGTAGAATTATGTGTGGAAGATTGCAAAGTTGATCTAGGAGTCTGTTTGACCAAACTAAAAGTATATGTCACAGCCCTAGGTACTTACGACCTGGTGATAGGAATGGATTGGCTAGAATCTCATCGAGCATGGATAGCTTGTTCCGGGAAAACAATACTTTGCGTAAATGATATGGGTGAGACAATCCAAATTCAAGGCATTAAGAGAAAGGTATCCTTGCGTTTCATCTCAGCCATGCAAATGAAGCGGTGCTTGAGGAAGGGTTGTCAAGTGTATGCCGTTCAAATGATAAGCAAAGAAAAAGGGCCTTCCTTAGATCAGTATCTGATTCTATCAGAATTTCCGGATGTTTTTCCAAAAGAACTACCTGGACTGCCTCTTAGGAGAGAGCTAGACCTCACCATTGAATTGAAACCTGGTACGGAACCTATATCTAAAACTCCTTATCGAATGACTGCCCCGAAACTTCAAGAGTTGCAAATACAGTTAAAAGAACTGTTAGATGTAGGGCACATTCGACCCAATGTTTCACCTTAGGGTGCTCCAGTAATCTTTGTCAAGAAGAAAGACGGTTCATTACGATTGTGTGTAGACTATCGATATTTGAACCAGGCCACGGTAAAGAATAGGTATCTGATGCCTCGCATTGACGACCTTTTTGATCAAATGAAAGAAGCTACAATATTTTCAAAGACCGATCTGCGATCAGGTTATCATCAACTCAGGATTAGCGAGAGCGATGTTTCTAAGACTGCACTCCGAACTCGTTTTGGGCATTATGAATTCATTATGGTGCCATTTGGGTTGACCAATGCACCTGCAGTCTTCATGAACCTTATGAATAGCGTTCTCTGCAAATATCTCGACAAATTTGTACAAGTTTTCCTGAATGATATTCTCATTTACTCTAAGAATGAGAAGGAGCATGAAGAGCATCTTCGGATAGTGTTATCTTGTCTCAGAGAGCACAAGTTATATGGAAAATTATCCAAATGCGCTTTCTTTCAGAAGGAAATCCATTACTTAGGTCATATCATATCAGGCGAAGTGATTTCTGTAGATCCTGAAAATGTAAATACAATCAGGGAGTGGCCGATACCTAAGAATGCACATGAAGTGTGTAGTTTTATGGGTTTAGCAGGTTACTACCGAAGCTTTGTGGAAGGATTCTCCAAAATTGCAAAACCAATCACAAACCTTCAGCGCAAGGGTATTAAGTATGATTGGACTGAGGAATGTGATAAAGCTTTTTCTGAGCTTAAGCGATTATTGACCAGTGCACCGATTTTGCGAGTACCAAATATAGATAAAAATTTTACTGTATGTACCGACGCATCTAAGCAAGGGTTAGGTGCAGTTTTAATGCAGGAAGGAGGCGTAATAGCATACGCTTCGAGAAAATTAAAAACACATGAAGAACTTTATGCTACGCATGATTTGGAGTTAGCCGCGGTGGTCTTAGCTTTAAAGATGTGGAGACATTACTTGGTGGGGAGAAACTTTGTGCTTAAAAGTGACCACCAAAGTTTGCAATATTTATTCACCCAGAGAGACTTGAATGCAAGACAAAGACAATGGAGTGAACTCCTAAGCGAGTACGAGTTTGCGATTTCATATATCAAAGGGAAGGATAATGTGGTAGCAGATGCCTTAAGTAGAAGACCCCGGATATTCTCCCTCGTACCTATCAAGGTGAACTTGAGAAATCAAGTGCTTGAACATCTTGTAAGAGATAGTTCGTACTTAAAAGTAAGGTCAGGACTCGAAAGCAACCATTCGAAAGAACCTAAGTTCGAAGGGTATGATTTGGAAGAAGACGGTATTCTACGATTTCATGGAAGGATGTATATACCAGACAGTGGAGATCTCCGAAACACCATCTTGAAGGAAGCACACCGAGCTGTATATTGTGCACATCCTGGGGTAAAGAAGATGTATGCTGACACTAAGAGACTCTTCTTCTGGTCAGGCATGAAAAATGACATTGTCCAATTTGTTGCTAGGTGCCTCGAATGTCAACAGGTAAACGCTGATCATCGCCACCCAGCAAGTCTCTTACAATCTCATGACATCCCTATGACCAAATGGGAGATAATTTCTATGGATTTTATCGTTGGGCTACCTCTTACGCAACAAAAGCATAATGCCATTCTGGTTGTGGTGGATAGATTAACCAAAAGTGCCCATTTCATCCCAATAAGAGTTACTTATGAAGTAGCTGACGTAGCACGAGTTTTCATAAATGAAATTATCAGATTTCATGGAGTACCTAAGAAAATCATATTCGACAGAGACCCTCGGTTCACATCAAGGTTCTGGAATTGTATGCAGTCAGCCTTGGGAACTCAGTTAAATTTGAGTACAGCCTATCATCCTGAGACCGACGGACAGACAGAAAGGGTAAATCAAGTACTCGAGGATATGCTAAGGATGTATGTTATGGACCAACAGTCACACTGGGAAAAGTACTTACCCTTGGTAGAATTTGCTTACAACAATAGCTATCATAGTTCAATCGGGATGCCGCCATTTGAAGCATTATACGGAAGACCTTGCAGAACGTCGTTGAGTTGGGACAGGTTAGAAGATCGAATAATCGTCGGACCAGACTTGATCCAAGAAAAGGAGGATCGGGTAAAACTAATTAGACAACGGTTAAAAGAGGCTCAAGATAGACAAAAAAGTTATGCGGACACTCACAGGACAGATAGAAGCTATGTGGTAGGAGATCAAGTTTTCATCCGAATCAGACCAAATAAGAGCACCATTCGGTTTGGGAGGGGGACAAAATTATCCCCCCGGTTTATAGGACCGTTTGAAGTCTTGGAAAAAGTTGGACCTGTCGCTTATCGTCTTGCACTGCCACCCCACCTGCACAAAATTCATAACGTATTTCATGTATCTGCCTTACGACATTATATTGCTGATAAATCTCATGACCTTCAATGGAAGGAACTGCAGGTATCGGACGAGGGAACCCTAACTGTCGAACCATTACGTATTCTGGAACGTAGGGTTCGACAGCTCAGGAACCGCCGGATAGACCAAGTGAAAGTCCAGTGGGACAAGTATAGTCCTGGATCAGTGACTTGGGAGGACGCTAAGACTTTTTGCCAGAATTACCCCAGCTTATGCTAAATTTTGAGAATTGAAAACTTTTATGTATATGACTGCTCTATTTTGATACTTGACATTTTGAAAAACTATGTAAAGATGAGTTTTTACTTGGCTGGTACATGGATACCCATAAAGCTAGAATGCTACTTCACTCTACTGATACAGGATATATGTTGTTTGTTTAAAATTCACTGGTGCATGGACACCGATATGCAATATGTTATTTAAATTAACATTGCAAGAATGTGAAGTCATAAATTAGACATTATAGATGAAAATATCTATCAAATTATTTCATTGCATTTCAAATATAATTCAAGGAAAGGAAATAAAAGAGTAACTACATTTCGAATATGAAAAGTGAAACATATGGGTATACAGATTGAAAACGGTTAAAGCAGTGCATCATAAATAGAACATGAATGAACTAAACAGAAGCAGCATCTGAAATGAGAAATTTTATTGAACATATGGATACCTATGTGAACAAATTTTCCTTTTTATATATAAGTTCTAGGATTGATATCATACATATCAAAGTATTTTGAATACGTAGAGGTTGTTATATGGGTAACAATTGGTTATGAGCAATATAGATGCATATGCTGTAATATGTGTACGAGTGTTTACATTGCAGATTATGTACCAGTGAATATCATGCTGCAGAAAAAAGGAAACAATTACCAAAACAATCTACGTGATGACAGAGTTCCAAGAACAGCTGAGACTCCCCGAGATCCCACGATAGGGTGTTGACCCTGGGCCTACTGGGAGGAGTGGAGGTGTTGTCCACTGTTTATCCTCCAATACCTGGAGTCATGGGAGGACTGTGCGAGTCACGCTCCCCTAGACATGTGATGATGACTACCGGATGCCTACCAGCATGTCAGGTCGACGTAATCGACACTGATATCATTGAGGTCTATGAATGGATCAGTAAAAGTGATGCCATGGCATATTCCTGTAGAGGATGGATAGGATGGGAGGGGAAGAGATTAGGAAGGATCGGATGATTTTAGAATAGTTTGGAGATTTGGTGAAGATGGGAAGTAACACTTAAATTACAGATACATACTTATTTAAACGGAAATTCAATCTTAAAATACAAGCATTCTACAATCACCCTAATCTCTAAAAACACAATATTGATATGAGTATATAAAACCCTAAACTTCGGGACGAAGTTTTCTGAAGGGAGGAAGTATGTAACGGCCCATTCCCGAGTTATACAATGATATTAGCGTGTGTGCGGTATAGACAGTTGATAGCTACACCTGCCTATCTCGCACACACCGCACTAGTACACCTAACTACTAATATCAGGCTTACCTAAGTTAGAAATTAGGGATAAGGTTTCAGACTAAAATTCATATGGGTTTAGCATAAAGTATATAAAAAGGATTAATGAAAAGAAAATAAAATTTTAAATAATTAAAATTTATACATATACTCAAAGTTGAGTTAAATATTATAATATAAGCCTTAATCTGAAATATCCTTCAAAGTCAAGCCGTATACTTCTAAATAGATTGATTAAACACAAAGATCACACCACCTCTTTAATGCCACTGACATCTCCTTAAATGATAATCGTACCATCCTTTAAGAAGACCTTATCTAGATGGAGAAGAGGCGGTGAGGAGGTTGAATGGCGGTGGGGAAAAATTATATAAGGAGGTTTTGAGGGAAAGAAGGGGGATTCAATGAAAGGGAGATTGAATTGTCAGATTTAATTGTTTGAAGGGAGTCTCTGTTCTTCTTGGAAATCTGGGCACGGGGGCAGAGGAGACATCCTCTGGGTCTGGGATTGTTCCCGGATTGGCTGGGAGGACTTGATTGTTTCGGTGAATTGTTTAACTATCCACAGCATCAGCATCACGGGAGAAGAGCCACCATTTAAAACCATCAACTGTGTTCCAGGTATTTCTCTTATGTATATAATTGTTTCTCAATTAAATTTCACTGCTGATTTCATTAAAATACATTACTGCTGGATATCTTTTGTCTTCAATTAATTCTCTGTGTATGGAACTTTACATTTCATGGAAATACATCACTGCTTTTGAAATATTTTGTCTGCAAATTAAATTTCTGTGTATGGAGTATTACATTAATATTACGAATTAGCTGCTGCTAATTGGGAATATTACACCCTAACATTTTTTCTTTTTTCGTTCTTTCTTTAGGGAAATCTGTTCTAACATTTTATTCTAACATGGATGCATAAAAACATGATTTTTCCTAACATTTTTTAATTTTTCTTTTTCATCCATATCCTAACTTAGCATTTTATTTTTCATTTTTTCAACTAACATGCTAACTTATCAAAACCAAATAATGTTACAACACAGGGGCAACCACAGCCTAGCAGAGCTGATGCAGAAGGCTTCAGAGCAGCTCTGGGGTTTCTAAACACTGAAAAGGGCTGAGTTCTGTAAATCTCGTTTGAGGGTGTGAATCAGTCTATTTTTCTGTCTCTGGAACAGAGGTATTGCTGCAGATTTTGTATTTCTCTATCGGGTTAACCAGTAAGGTGCCTAGATTTGCTGTACTTAGATTCTACTTAATAATATAAACCCTCCAGCAGTCAGAAGACCGGTTTTCCCACATTGGGTTTTTCGGAGACAATTGTCCAGAAAATCCTGTGTCACTTTGTCATTGTGCATATATTCAGTTTATATCTGTATCTGTGTAAACTTTTAATGTGTTTTTCGATGTCAATGCTGAATATTTCAGATTAATAACTTGTTTAAGTAGGAGAAGTATAACCAAATTTAACAGTAGGGTTTCTGCATAAGTAATATTCAGAAATTTTCACAATGCTTATATTATATCACTTTTATAGATGACTTCTCCCACAAGACTTGGATATTCTTTTTGAAGAAGAAGGACAAAGCATTTAAGTGGTTATGTACCTTCAAAGCCTTGGTTGAAAATCAAACAGGAAAGAAGATCAAAATTCTGAAGACCGATAATGGAACCGAGTATGAGTCGAATGAATTCAATGAATATTGCAAGGAAGTTGGCATTAAGAGGAAGACCACCACTATGTATACTCCCGAACAAAATGGTGTTTCTAAAAGAAACAATAGGACCATTTTGGAAGTTGCTCGTGCCATGCTTTACGACCAAGGTCTTCCGAAGTTCCTATGGGGAGAAACTGGTGCCAACACCGCTATGTATGTTCAAAATAGATGCCCATATTCTGCATTGGACTCCAAAACTCCCGAAGAAGTCTTCTCTGGTAAGAAGCCCGATCTCTCTCATTTTAGAGTTTTTGGAAGTCCCATTTATTTTCATGTGTCGAAAGAAAAGAGAAGCAAGTTGGATGCTTCTGGGAAGAAGGGAACGTTTGTGGGCTATAGTGAAACCTCGAAGACATATAGAATCTATGTGCCTCGTCAAAGAGAAGTGGAGATATGCCATGATGTCACCTTCGATGAAAATGTTGTCCTCAAGAAGGTTAGAAATCTTCCTATCTCAAAGGAAGACAAAGAAGAAGAAGTTGGTAAGCAAGAAGAACAAAAGGATGAACCGATGCCCGATGTTGAAGGACCGATGGATCCTATAGATCCACCTTCTTCAAATAAAAGAATACCTTCATGGCTTAGAGATACTCTCGAAAATGCTGAGGGACATATTGCTCCAAGGGGAACATTCCGGGAAAGTAAGAAGCCGAATAGGTACCAAGGGTACCTAGTAGCCATGAGCACTATTGTACAATCTGAACCTGGAACATTTGAATAAGCCGTGAAGCATCAAATTTGGAAGGATGCTATGCATAAGGAATATGAGTCTATCATGAAAAATGAGGTTTGGGATGTGGTCCCTAGACCAAAGGAAAAATTTATTGTCACCTCGAAATGGCTCTACAAGATCAAGCATGGAGCCGATGGAAGCGCTGAAAAGTACAAGGCAAGATTTCATTAGAGAATTTTGAGGTCTAAAATGGGCCTCCTAAGGAAATAATAAAATAATAGCTAAACCAATAAAATAATATTATGAATTTACATTTTACTTTTTGCACCACAATCCATGTAACCATGGTTAAATTCAATTGAAAAGGTGTACCAAAAAAAAAAATTAATAAAAAAATTGTATTGATGTGACTATAAATAATAATGAGTTTTTCATTAAAATGTCATTATCATTGAACAACTAATGCATTTGTCGTTTGTACTTAAATAACTTAAAATAAATTAATTGTATAATATACTATTAATTAAAATGTATATTTTTTAAATTATATAATAACATGTAATTAATACACTATATAAAAATAAAATAAAATAATATAATAAATGTAATATATTATTTTATGTATTTTTTTTATATTGCATATTGAATTGATTTGATTTATAACATAAGAAAAAATAATATATAATATAAAAAGGGATATAATATATATTCTATGACATTCAGATTATTTTTCATAATATTATGTATAATAATATAGAATATTAATATAATCATAATGAAACTAATTTAGTTGTATTTAAAATTAAAGAAAAAAAATATTGAACTAGATTTAATTTATATTTATAAGTATAATACAAGATTTATATACATTCAAATTTTAGACTTTTTTTCCCCAAACTATGTTGAAACTAATATACATTTTTTTAACATTCGAAACTAATGTACATTTTTTCATCATACAAAATTAATATACCTTTTTCCTTTAATTTTAATATGTTTGTATTGTTATTAATATTATAATAATATTATTCATAGATTTGATTTATCATAAAATTATAAGGTTACAATTTTGAAGAATAGCAATTCGGATTATCCACGGTATTAACAAAACTTCGTCGACGTTTCGAATCCCAATGGAGATCCATCTTCACGACAGAATGTGAATGGATCCCCATTAGGATTCAAAACATCGACGAAGTTTTGTTAATATTGTGGATAAGTTGAATTGCTATTCTTCATTTAACAACCACAGAACCTTGAAAAAGGTTACATTTTTATTTATTTTGATTTCATATGTATAACATATATGTATAGATGTTAACTTATAATTAATTTGAAATTATAATATTAAATAAAATGAGATGAATATATAATTTAAAAATAAATGTATGAAAATATACAAATATAATATTTATTGAAAAATGTGTAAAGGCATGAAGATTATGTAAGGATATGCATTGTTTCTTTCAAAAAATATGAAATGACAATAATAATATTTTATTCAAAAAGTGTGAAATGATATTTATTATTTAGTACTTTACTTTATGACTTTAAAAGTACTTACAACACTACCATGGTTAACTATGAGTTTTTATCCACCATTGAGAATGTAACAAGTAAGTACCTTTAAGTCAAACAATGCCACCTCAACCATTAGGGATGATGTCATCCCCTAAAGTGTGATTGGTTCTCATAAAGTGAATTTTGATTGTACATTTTCCTTAGGAGGCCCCTTTTAGACCTCAAAATTCCCCTAATGGTTGCCCGAGGCTTCTCTCAAAAGGAAGGCATAGATTATGATGATATATTTGCCCCTGTTGCCCGCTATACCACCATTCGATCAATCATTGCCCTTGTTGTAACGCAAGGAAGGAGTCTCCATCAAATGGATGTGAAAACTGCCTTCTTACATGGTTCAATCAAGGAAGAGGTCTATGTGGAACAACCTCTGGGGTTCGAAGTCAAAGATAGAGACACATATGTATGCAGGTTGAAGAAAGCCCTCTATGGTCTGAAACAAGCCCCTAGGGCATGGTATGAGAGGATCAATAGCTACTTGATGAAGTTGGGCTTTACTCGAAGTGATGCTGATCCAAAATATACAAATATAATATTTATTGAAAAATGTATAAAGACATGAATATTATATAAGGATATGCATTGTTTCTTTCAAAAAATATGAAATGACAATAATAATATTTTATTCAAAAAGTGTGAAATGATATTTATTATCTAGTACTTTACTTTATGACTTTAAAAGTACTTAGAGCACTACCATGGTTAACCATGAGTTTTTATCCACCATTGAGAATGTAAAAATTAAGTACCTTTAAGTCAAGCAATGCCACCTCAACCATTAGGGATGTTGTCATCCCCTAAAATGTGATTGGTTCTCATAAAATGAATTTTGATTGTACATTTTCCTTAGGAGGCCCCTTTTAGACCTCAAAATTCCCCTAATGGTTGCCCAGGGCTTCTCTCAAAAGGAAGGCATAGATTATGATGATATATTTGCACCTGTTGCCCGATATACCACCATCTGATCAATCATTGCCCTTGCTATAACGCAAGGAAGGAGTCTCCATCAAATGGATGTGAAGACTGCCTTCTTACATGGTTCAATCAAGGAAGAGGTCTATGTGGAACAACCTCTGGGGTTCGAAGTCAAAGATAGAGACACATATGTATGCAGGTTGAATAAAGCCCTCTATGGTTTGAAGCAAGCCCCCAGGGCATGGTATGAGAGGATCGATAGCTACTTGATGAAGTTGGGCTTTACTCGAAGTGATGTTGATCCAAACCTTTATTTTAAGGTTGATAATGACTAGCCTCTCATTCTGGTTCTCTCTGTGGATGATCTCTTTCTGATAGGTGTTGACCCTCTCATTCATCAATGTAAGAGGGAGCTAGCTTCCAAGTTCGAGATGAAGGACCTAGGACTGATACACTATTTCCTAGGCTTGGAGGTCTGGCAAAAGCAAGGTGAGATTTTCCTTTCTCAAGGAAAATATGTTGTGAAGCTGCTGGAGATATTTGGGATGGTGAACTGCAAGTCTGTGACTACTCCGATGGAACTCAACTTTAAGAAGTTGTGTGGAAGTGTTGTTGGGCCCGAGTTGATAAATCACACCGAGTATCGTCAACTCATGGGGGCCTTGATGTTATTAACGAACTCACATTCGGACATATGTTTTGCAGTGAACACGTTGAGTCAATACATGGTCGAGCCTCATCACAATCACTGGATTGGTGCAAAGAATATCTTGAGATATCTTCGGGGCACAATCAACCATGGGTTGAGATACACTGTCGGGAGTATGAGGCTCCATGGATATACCAATGCCAATTTGGCAGGTAGTGTGGTGGATCGTAAGAGCACATTTGGATGTTGCTTCACTCTAGGTTCTGCTTCGATCTCTTGGATGAGCAGGAAGAAGAAATCAGTTGCTTTGAGCACCATTGAGGTCGAATACATTGCAGCAAGTATGGCCTGTTGTGAAGCTGTTTGGTTGAGAAAGCTCTTCAGTGAGTTGTTTGGGCATGTGTTGGATACCACCGTTATCCTTTGGGATAACCAAAGTGGGATTCGTCTTTCTGAGAATCTCGTGTTCCACGATCGATCCAAGCATATTGATATTAGGTACCACTTTGTCTGGGACATGGTATAGCGAGGCATCGTAAGGCTCTATCACATTGGGACTGATGAGCAGGTCGTAGATATTCTCACAAAGCCCCTGGGGAAGGTCAAATTCTTAACCTTCCGTGAGAAGCTTGGCATCGTGGACAAACCATATTCTGAAGTCCCGCTTGAGCTGGACTATAAGCTCTAAGAGCTCCAGTGGGCTTGGGGATAGCTTATTGGAGCTATAAGAAACCACAGGGCGAGGTTCGCCTTACCTTGTTGGTGTACTTCTTCCCCACCATTATGATATTGAGCTGGTTCATCCTCTCTTTGATCTATGCCCCACATGCATCCTACCCGTGGAGTTTGGGACTCATGGGAAGGACCTCTCATTTGGCCAATGAGTTGGGAAATGAGGATAGAGACTGATAGCATTACCGATGGATGCATCGGGGATTGTCGTACTCTCTATTTCTCAGATGGGATGTGTCCAACAACTTGATTTGGGATCAAGTTTGGATGAGGTTCTTACCTCTGAACTAACTTCGGGTTAGTATGTGACTCACTCTTGATTCTGGTTGAGGTTTTTACCTCTAGACTGACTTTGGTTCAGTGGAAAGTGATGTCTTTGTGACTGACTCTCGTTCGTCTTATTTATTCTATAGTAGAGAAGAGCCAACAAATCATTTACAGTAGGATGACAAAGGATTGTATGATGATATATGATAGTACATGATGGTACTGGATGACCAGATTGCACAAGTGGACAGATGGAGTTCTCCCTAGTTGAGAGGGAGTGTTAATTTTGGGAAACTAGGTCCAAACTCCATGTTGCATTGCTCATATGATGGAGATGATATTTTTGTTGGGTTCCTCTTTCGGAGTGGTGCAAGATTGATCTAAAGATCATCTTGTTTGGATGAGAAAAACTTATATTTTGAATTTATTTTCCACACGTGCAAATTGTCAAGGTCGCCCAGAATTATTCAAGCCCCAAAAGATGTGTCACTCACCCCATTTATGGATATAAAGAGGAGAGACATGATGCTCATTTCATCGTTCACCCATCTCACACATCTCTCTCTCATCTGATTGGTTCGTACTGCCTTAGTGACTTCTCTCTCCTCCACACGTGTGAAATCAGGAAGTTGCAATATCAGACTGGTTTATGGCAAATCTAGACAACGTTGACCAGCATTGGCTTTGGGTCAACCTCCACCATTTGACTGTGTTTTTTAGGCAGGAAGTTCGGTCTTGGAAGGCCGCTTTTGAGGGTACAGAAATCAAGGTCAAATGTTGACCTTTGACAACAACATTGACTAGTTTGACCACAGATTTTGACCATTGCGTTGACTGTTTTGAGGACTAGTTTTTGGGCTGAGTTTGACTTTGAAGAAAGGCCGAGTTTGAATAAACCTCATTAAAGGTTGAAGGGCTGGTTTGACTAGCAAAGTCTTTGCTCGCTAGGGCATTCTGTTGACTGTTGTAAAATACATCTTTCTCTCTCCCTGCTGAATAAGAAGAATTACAAATTCTTGTCTCTTGTATTGTCTTGTCTTCTGTCGATTTATTTTATGTTCTATCAGCATTTACTTTCAATGATTATGTGATTGTTAATCTGAAATTGAATCGGGCTAATAAGAAGAAAGATTGAAGTAAACTGCTCTAAGCATAGAACATACCATGGTTAACTAAAATTAACACTAGATCACAGTCTTGTCTCTTCCTGCAATTATCCTCGGCCTTCCTGAAGTGACCAAAGTGTATTTTATCCAAAACAGAGATAAGACTTCCTCTTTTCTTCTTTGTTGATTTGTATTCAAACTTCGCACTAAAATAGTTCCTTATCTCACAATTTATCACAGAACTTAATCCGAACTTGTATGTGCTAATGAAGCTATAGAGCTCTCTTATATATAGGGATTGTTTCCCTCTTCTAGGACGACATATCAATAGCTAGTAGGCCGACTTGTTCAACTGTTTGTGAGCCGACTTTACAAGGAGCATCTTCCAGTATCTTGTAGGCTGTCTTCAAGGAGGATATTGACAAGGTCTTGAGGCATACATTTACATCAATAATTGTCTTTACAAGTGTAACAACACTTCATATACATGACTCTAAATTATACATTTATGACACGATGACAAACCCCTAAAGACATCAAGAAGAAGTCTTTGACCTATAATAAAAACTCCTTGCTCATGAAACCCATGAGGCAAGCATTACAAAATACATTTTATTATCTTTGTCTTCTTCATTACATAAATTCATAGTTACTTAGTCATTATGAAGACCGAACCTAGTTACACTTTTCAACACCCATCACACTTTGGTGGCTACAGTTTCGGTCCAACCACAATTCAGATCCCTTAGAAGATAGTGAAATCATGGTGTAATAGTAGTGTTAAGGGTATGGTGCAGTTACATGAAAAGGTGCCCTAACTACTCAGTGATATCACAGTGACAAGGATGACAGTGATAACAGTGACAAAGAGAAGTTGGAGGACTTGTGACTTTGAGATTTTCGGTAGCATCGGATGTGCTCCAGCTCCGAAACTTTGTGGAGGGGCTAGAACACATGAGATCTCCAAGACCCAGAAATTGTTTGGAGAAATTCAACCTGAAACCTAATTTATTCAAAATATTAATTATTTTAATGGAGACCCCAAGTCTAACTTAGGGAAATTAAATAATTAAAGTGAATTTATTTAGACATGTGGGTAAGAATCTTCTAAGTGACTTGGATCAAGTCGTTTATAATTTTAGCTTTCGATTAGAGATTAGATCATGGTCGTTGAATGTTCAATGAGAAAATTATTAAAGGAAGGCTTGGGGTCAATTGGAGAATACACACATAGTGGCAGCACTTGAGCTAAGTCGAAATTCTGGGGCGCGGTTTGCTGAGAATTTTCGAGTGAGCTTGCACTGGAGTGAGGGGCAAATCAGCAGTGGGATTTCAAATCCGGGGCCGAGGATATATTGGCAGAGAGGCAGATCCATACCAGAGTAGCACAGAGACCCAGCAAGAGTGACGCAGGCCCAACCAAAGCAGCGCAGAGGTAGCATAGGCTCAACCAAGGTGACGCAGGCCCAACCAGAGCTGCGCAGAGGCTCACGCAGGGCCGTAGGGCTGACGCAGTGCTGGGAGAGGCAACATTGGGGTTCCAGTGGGCCAGAAAGGGCTCGTTTTTAGTAGATCCAGAAGGTGTGAAGCAACCACAGTTAAGGGTAACGCAGTGACTGCGTAGGCACCTGTGGGGTTCTTCATCCTCAGTTGAATCATCCATATTTTCTGTCTCTGAGAGATAGAGATACGTCTACCGTGATTTTCTCTGTTTGGATAACCATGTTTGGTGCCCTTGAATGTATTCAAAATTCTGCATAATAATAAAACCCTCTAAGAGTTGTTGCACCGGTTTTCCCGCATTGGGTTTTTTTGGGACATTTGTCCAAAAAATATTTTTTCCTTTGTCATGTGGGCTTTATTCTTCACTGCTTGATCTGTATGTGTGTGTGTAGGATGCAGTAGTGTTCACTTCGATGTTTTACTGAATATTTCAAAAAAATAACTTGTTGATTAAATCAAACAAGTAGGAGAAGTAAATCAAAATACTGCAACAGGGTTTTTGTAATTTGGATTCATAAATTTTCACATGGTATCAGAGCTATTGCAGATCAGGGGGAGTTGAAGCCATCAGTGAGGTGACGAAGATTTTTTTGCTGTAGGAAGGCGACTGAGACAACCCAGATCCAGAAAGAGGTAGTGTATCACATGAGGGACAGCGCAAACCCAGCAGGGGTGACACAGAGCCTGTCTAGCTTACGCAGAGCTGATACAGAGGCTAACGCAAGCCTAGAAGGGTGACGCAGAGCCTGTCTAGCTCACGCAAAGTTGTCGCAAGCCCAAGAGGGTGAAGCTGTGCTAGTTGCCGTGGCTGGAGGTGTTGTTTTTTTATCTTTGAAGTTGTTGGTGGGGCATTGTTTCTGCCGGTGCAGAGTAGTGTCTAGCTGGGTTGACAAAGTAAGGGGAAAAACTTCCTCAACAGACTTTCTAGCCAAGAAGTTTGAGATCCAATCAACGGAGTGATTGGAGAGGGCTGATTCAAAATAATTGGTGGAGGATTCCGAGAAGGAAATCACTGGTCAGAGGGAGCATATTCTCTAGAGGGATTTTTGTGAAAATTTATGAAAGTTACTTTATGCAAAAATCTACTGTTAGATCTGGTTATACTTCTCCTACTTAACAAGTTATTAATGTTAAAATATTCAAATTAACAACGAAGTAAACACAACAGACTTTCAACGATTCAGATCTAAAATAGAAAAGTACATGCACACAGACAAAGTGACACACAAGATTTTCTGGACAACTGTCCCCGCAAAAACCCAATGTGGGAAAACCGGTCTTCTGGCTGATGGAGGTTTTATATTATTAAGTAGTTTCTGAATACAACAAATCTGGGCACCTTACTAGTTAACCCGACAGAGAAAAAGATAGATCTGTAGAAAAGCTGATGTTTTGAGACCAAAACATTGACTGATCCACACCCTCAAATGGGATTTACAAGACTCAGCCAATTTCTAGCCCTAGACACCTCAGCGCTGCCTCTGAAGCCCCTGCATCAGCCATTTCAACCTCTACGTGCCTCTGCACTGGCCTAGAGAGGGCTGCGTAACCCCATAATGGTTGACACAGACCTTACACTGCCCTAGAAAGGTCTCTAGGTAACCCTGGAGGGTCCCCTGCTGCCCAGAGCTACCCTAGAAGGGACTGCGTAGCACCTGCGTAGCTGAAGCTGCTCTCTGCGCTGCGCAGCTGCTGCTGCCTCTACTTCTCTGTGCTGCCTCTGGTTGCTGCTCTCTACCTCTTGTTGATTCTTGGCACTGGGATCAGACCATGCCCTTTGCCAATACTACCCCTCTCTGCAGCTGAAACACTTCTGAAAATTCTTAGCAAAACCTGCCCTAGAATTTCAGCTTAGTCTCAGTTCTCTGCCTCTGAGTGTGTTCTCCAAATGACCCCAAGCCTTTCCTTAATACTTTCTGGTTAGGAAACCAACGGCTATGATCTAATCTTGAACCGATGGCTAGGATTAAAAGAAAGCTTGATCCGTGTGACTTGAGTCATTTCCATCACATGTTTAAATTAATTATCTTTAATATTTTAATTTTCCTAAGTTAGACTTAAGGTCCTTAATTAAAAATATTAATTAATTATCTCCCAAAATGGATGGAATTTCCCAAATCCCTTTCTGGGTCTTGGAGATCTCATGTACTCTAGTCCCTCCACAAATTTTGGGAGCTAGAGCACATTCGATGCTACCCCAACACTCATGAAAACTCAACACTCCCTCTTAGCGAGGAATGTGCTCTAGTACAACTCTGCTTCACCCCGAAGCTCTGCACTGATCTCTGGTGTGGGTCTTTGCACTGATGTTGGACCTGTTGCCCTTCATCACTGTGTTGTTGCTGCCATTTTGTACTACTGCCCATGACGTTGCCACCGTCACTACCACATCTGTACTGCAGCTCCCTCTCAATCTGTTGCATCGTGCTGCCAACTGCTGCACTGCATCTTCAGTTGCTAAGAGAAGCAACTGAAATTCTTGCCCAATCTTTGACAGACAAGTCAGTTGGGCTGCATCCTCATCACTGAAGCTCCATAGGCTGCTGCTATGTGCTGTCATCTGAAGGATGATGCACAGCTACAACTCTACACTGCGTAAGCAGACACCCTCTGCGCTGAAATCTCCCATGCTATTGCTATGCTGTGTCGTCCCCCTGAAGCCTTTACACTACTGCGGCTCTGCTCTGCATAAGTCAGTTTGCACTGTGTTGCTGAAGTCACATAAGCTCCTCTGCGCTGTGCTGCCACGCTGCTGCTGCATTTGCACTACGCTGCTCCTTTCAGCCTTCAGCTTCGCCTCTGCTTCATCCGTGATTCTCTGCACCAACTGCTCCATTTGTCCCACTATTGTCTTAAGGCTCCCGTAGCTTGGATGTGATCCAAGAGATGAGCTGCTCAAGGATCCCGCCCCCATTCTGTAGCTGCTTTATAAATCCATGTCGCCCCACTTTCGTGGTTCATGAGCGCTAATGGCTACGCCATCTTCAAAACCATCGTCTGCCACAGCAACCTTGGAAGTAGAAGCTTCTTTTTCCTTCTTCTTCTGTGGACAATTGCTGGCGAAATGTCCTAGTTCGCCACACTGGAAACACTTGATCTTGGATAGATCACGCTTCTTCTTCCCTTGTTGCCTCTTTGATGCCAAGGCTGTATTGTCTTCCTCTTCCTTCTTCACCTTACTCGACCCTATGTTGTATTGCTTCTTGGTGAATCTGTGGAGTTCTTCTTAACGAAGGATTGCCCACATATTGTCCCAGTCGGGAAGGTTCGCTTTGCCCAAGACACTTTGGACAAAGGTTTCCCACTCTTTTGTGACCGCATTGAGTGCAGTCCTTACCATCACATCATCCTCCACCTTTGCTCCCATGGCAGACAATTGATCTCTGATCGTCTGTAATCTAAAAAAGGAAAGGCTCTATTTCTTCTCCCTTGGTCATCATGAATGACCGCATCTGATTCTCCAGAAGCATTTTCCTCTGGACGAACTTCCCCTCATATATGGCTGTTAAGGCTTTCCACATCTCATTAATTGTTTTCTTTTCAGCTATATGTGGGACTATATGGTCCTTAACCCCATCCATTATGAAACGTTTGGCATGTGCCGCAGCTTCCTCATGCTTCTTCAAGAGATCTGCATCGGTCGATGTGGCCAGGACTTTATCTGCATGGTCCCTTAGACTGTATGCCTCCATGAATACCAGGATTCTAGCCTTCCAGACTGCAAAGTAGGACAGGCCGTCCAACCTATGTTGATCACATGGTCCGTGAGGTGCCATATGCTCAGATCTACTCTGTCGGAACAGATCTTCCTCTCCTTGTTTCTCTATTGAAGCTCGACTCTAGGGTCCTTGGCGAAAAGGCACCCTCTGCTCCCTCTAACAACTGATTTCCTCTCTTGGAAATCCGCCAAATCAACAACAAAACGGCTCTCTTTGATTCACTGATCGATCTATAGATTTCTTTGGCTAGAAATCCTCTGAGAAGTTGGTCTCCTCCCGCTCTTTGTCTCCTAGTGCTTAGGCTAAATTATGAATCTTCAGAATTTTAACCCCACCAACAACTTCTGAAGTTCTGCAGCTCTGCTTTTTGGCACTTCTGAATCAGACAGCTTCAGATCTGCGTCACCCTAGCTGGCCTTTGTGTGAGCAGACAGTCCTAGTGCTGACTCTGCGCTGCCTCTGCGCAGTATGTGGGCCTGCGTGGGGACTGCATAAGACTGTGTCACTCTGAACTCTGTGTGGCTATGCTCCTTCTAAAACTGCGTTGTCCCTTCAGATCTGGCTTTCCATTGCTGCTGCTGCTCTCTTTGTTGCTTTCTGCAGCAAGGATTCTTCAGCCTTCTGCTGGTGCCACTGCTAGATCTGCAATCTCTCTGATACCATGTGAAAATTTATGAAAGTTACTTTATGCAGAGATCTACTGTTAGATCTAGTTATACTTCTCCTACTTAACAAGTTATTAATGCTGAAATATTTAGATTAACATCGAAGTAAACACATAACATACTTTCACCGATTCAAATCTAAAACAAAAAATTACATGCACACAGACAAAGTGACACACAAGATTTTCTGGACAACTGTCCCCGGAAAAACCCAATGCAGGAAAACTAGTCTTCTGGCTGCTTGAGGGTTTATATTATTAAGTAGTTTTTGAATACAACAAATCTAGGCACCTTACTGGTTAACCTGACAGAGAAAAAGATAGATCTGCAACTAACCTGTTGTTCTGAGACCAAAGGACTGACTGATCCACACACTCAAACAAGATTTACAAGACTTAGCCAATTTCTGGCCTTAGACACCTCAGCGCTGCCCTTGAAGCCCCTGCATCAGCCCTTTCAGCCTCTGTGTGCCTGTGCGCTGGCCTGGAGAGGGTTGTGTAAACCCAGAATAGGTGATGCAGATGCTATGCTACCCTAGAAGGGTCTTTGCGTAACCCTGGAGGGTCCCATGCTGCCCAGCGCTGCCCTAGAAGGGATTGCGTAGCTAAAGCTGCTCTCTACGCTGCGCAGCTGTTGCGTAAATGCTATTGTTGCGTCTGCTTCTCTGCGCTGCCTCTGGTTGCTGCTCTCTGCCTCTTACTGATTCTTGTCACTCGGATCAGACCATCCCCTTTGCCAATACTACCCCTCTCTGCAGTTGAAACACTTCTAAAAATTATTAACAAACCCTGCCCTAGAATTTCAGCTTAGTCTCAGTGCTCTGCCTGTGTGTGTGTGTTCTACAAATGACCCCAAGCCTTTTCTTTATACTTTCTCGTTGTGAAACCAACAATTTTGAATCGATGGCTAAGATTAAAAGAAAGCTTGATCCGTGTGACTTGAGTCATTTCCATCACATGTTTAAATTAATTACCTTTAATATTTTAATTTTCCTAAGTTAGACTTAGGGCCCTTAATTAAAAATATTAATTAATTAATTATCTCCCAAACTGGATGGAATTTCCCAAATCCCTTTCTGGGTTTTGGAGATCTCATGTTAGTCCCTCCATAAATTTTGGGACCTAGAGCACATCCGATGCTACCCAAACACTCAAGAAAACTCAACACTTTCTATCGCCAAGAAACCCAGATCCGGTCTCTTGCTGATAGCAGCAGCAGAAGAAGGGAGAAGAGCATACGTTTTGAAAATTTTGAGTAGAGATGGCCTCTCATGAATTGAGGGATCAGGACAGTTTAGATGGTACATCTAACTTCATCATCTGGAAGGCTAAGATCCTATCTGTCCTAGATGAGTATCGCATCAAAGATTATGCCGAGAAGGCTGTGACCATCCCGATCGATGCTGATCCGTTGAAGAAGTATGAGTAAGCGCAAGCAAGGGCCAAGCACTTGATAATGGACACGGTAAAAGATCATGTGGTCCCACACATTGTCGAGAAGAATACGACAAATGAGATGTGGATGACCTTGATCACATTGTATCAAGGTACTTTTGTCCAGAGGAAGATGCTTCTGGAGAATCAACTGCGGCTATTTCAGATGCACAAGGGAGAGGAAATTGATCCCTTCCTCATTTGACTGAAGGAAATTCGAGATCATTTGGTTGTTATGGGGGCAACTCTTGATGATGGTCTCATGGCAAGGACTGCCCTAAATGCAGTCACCGATGATTGGGAGACCTTTGTCTAAAGTATTTTGGGGAGAACACAACTTCCAAATTGGGAGGACATGTGGGCAACTCTTCATCAAGAGGAGATCAGGAGGATGTCCAAGATGGGCAGCAGTAGCAGAGGAGCCAAGATCAAGAAGGAGGAGGAGGAAGATGCGGCTCTCGCATCTAAGGGACAACGGCAGCAACAAGGGAAGAAGAAGAAGGACCTCTCAAAGGTCTGGTGCTTCAGATGTGGCGAATTAGCACATTTCGCCAATACTTGTCCTCAGAAGAAGAAGGGAAAGGAAGATTCAAATTCCAAGGCTGCGACAACCAAGGGGGGTGATGGTAGTGATGATAATGTGGCCATGAGTGCTCATGTGCCTCGAGAGAAGAGGTGGGGAGACATCGATCTATGGTTCCCTTGAATTGCAGATAAAGGGGCAGGATCCTTGAGGTGCCCAAACTCTTGGATCACATACGAGCTACGGGAGCCCTTAAAGAAATTAGCAGGATGACTAGAGTCAGTTGGTGCAAAGGTTAATGGAGGCACAGTGGCAATGAGAATGCTGAAGACTGGAGCAGCGCAGAGCAAAGGCAGAAACAACGTAGAAGCAACAATGCATAGGTTGATGGGATTTCAACAACGCAGAGGTAGTGCTTACGTAGTGCAGTGCAACAGTAGTGTGGAGCTTCAGAGGGTTAGCGCAGTTCAACAACAGAGGGTGCTTCAGTATCGAGATGCAGCCAAACCGACTTGTCTGTCAGTATTTTGGGTGATGTCCTTAAGTTGCTTATTTCTCAGCAAGTGAGTTGTAGTGCAGCAGTTAACAATGGCAGTGCTATGGGCAGCATAATGCAAAATTTGGGAGGGAGTTGCAGTACATATGAGGCAGCGATTGTGGCAGAGTCATGGGCAGCAGTACAGAAGGCAGCAACGCAGTGGCTGAGGGCAGCAACCAAGCATCAGCAGCGCAGGGGACCGATGCCATGGATCAGAGTAACACTTCTGGAGTGAAGTGTTGTTAGAGCACATTCCTTGCTAAAAGGGAGTGTTGAGATTTTGGGTATCATCAGATGTGCTCTAGCTCCAAAACTTTGTGGAGGGGCTAAAACACATGAGATCTCCAAGACCTAGAAATCGTTTGGAGAAATTCCACCCGGAACCTATGTTTTTCAAAATATTAATTATTTTAATGGAGACCCTAAGTCTAACTTAGGGAAATTAAATAATTAAAGTGAATTAATTTAGACATGTGGGTGAGAATGTTCTAAGTGACATGGATCAAGTATTTTCTAATCCTAGCCACCGATTAGAGATTAGGTCACGACCGTTGAATGTTCAACAAAAAAAGTATTAAAGGAAAGCTTGGGATCAGTTGGAGAACACACACATAGTGGCAGCACTTGAGCTAAGTCAAAATTTTGGGGCGCAGTTTGCTGAGAATTTTCGCGTGAGCTTGCAGTGCAGTGAGGGGTAGATCAGCAGTAGGATTTCAGATCCGAGGCTGAGGATACATTGGCAAAGAGGCAGATTCGGACGAGAGCAATGCAGAGACCCAACAAGGGTGATGCAGGCCCAGCCAAAGCAACACAGAGGCAACGTAGGCTCAGCCAGGGTGATGCAGGCCCAGCCAGAGGCTCACGCAGGGCCGTAGGGCTGACGCAGTGTTGGGAGAGGCAGCGTTGGGGTTCCAGTGGGCCAGAAAGGGCTTCTTTTCTGCAAATCCAGAAGGTGTGAAGCAACCACACTAAAGGGTGATGCAATGACTGCGTAGGCACTTGTAGGTCCATTTGCCATGATTTCTCTGTTGGGAAAACAAATACTGGTGCCCTTGATTGTATTCAGATATTCTGTTTAATAAACAAACCCTCTAAGAGCTGCGGCACCGGTTTTCCCCTCATTGGGTTTCTCCAGGGACATTTGTCCAAAAAATATTGTGTCCTTTGTCATGTGGGCTTTATTCTTTAGTGCTTGATCTGTATGTATGTGTAGGTTGCATTAGTGTTTACTTTGATGTTTTACTGAATATTTCAAAAAAAATGACTTGTTAATTAAATCAAACAAGTAGGAGAAGTAAATCAGAATACTACAGCAGGGTTTCTGTAATTTGGATTCATAAATTTTCACAGTGACTTGGTCAAGGAATGGCTTATAGGTCAAGGGTCATGGTCTTGGTATTCGTCAATTGGAATCTCTATAAGAAGAATTTGTGCGGGTTTTCCTCTCAAAGAGTGAGAGGTTTTGGCCCTGGCTCATAGCCTACATGTTGTGTCTCTTGTCTTTTTATGGTCATGCATTGGTTATTGTTTGATGAAGAACTCTAATAATCTAACAAGAAGAAGATCCTAATCTAAAGAAGTAAAAAGCATTCACAAACAGTCACTAATGAAGAGAAATCACCTAATGCTAATGCCCTAGATTTCTCAACAGAGACATCTGAGGCTGCTATTTGTGCATCATATGAGGTGGCTAGCTGTAATTCTGCATCTTAAGAGATTTTTCTTTTCCTAGGGTTACCCATGTATATTGATGGGTAAGGCCAAGGGTGCACAAATTCAACTTGAAAAGTATGCTTCACACAATTCATTACAACTCAAACAATAAAGGCGAATGGAATATTGTTAAATAACATGCATGCAAGGCACATAGATCCATTGAGAAAATTAAGAATGCAAGCCCATTTGTCCTCGTTGCATTCTAATTTTACTTATGCAATTCTATTGAGAACCCAAAGATTCCCACATGACAGCTAATCTATGCATATTTGAAGTGAAACAGAACAGATTTACATCAGATTTGAGCTGATTTGACACTCTTAGGTGTAAATCTGCATTGTACATACTGTAATAAAGCATCTAGCTGCAAAAAACTGAACTTTTTTTAGAAGGTTACAGAAAGTATATCTCACAAATTTGAAGTATTTTGGAAAGCACAGTTGATTAATTTTAGTTCAGATCACTATGGATGCCATCCTCAGGCTAGAAAGCATTAGCCCAAAGTGAAAGCGATTGTGTGGGGTGACATTCACACTTTCCCTATGTGTTCATTCAATTCCCTTGGGACTAACTCCCCAAGGACAATTTCAGGTGATAACAAAACTTAAAGAATTTAACATGAATAACTTTTCTCACATGAGGATCTCAAAAATGACTTGCTGCTACAAAAACTGCTAAAAATAGACAAAATGTATTTTTAGTGCTCTTCAAATGACTAATTTTGCACATCATAGGCTACAAAACTAGTACATCTTTTACATCATAAAATCCCAAGTTTGACAAATGATAGCTTTTTGACAATAGTAGTGTAGTGAGTGGACACTCGATATGTTAGACATACATGACACTATCAGATATATGTTGGATGTGATCAATGATATCATGTTTGTAATAATCAAAAAATGGGAAAAAACATAAAAATTGTAAAAGATAGTCATATCAAGAATTCTATTTTGGTTTCTACATATCAAATATAATATCCATTTACCTAAAATAGGTTCTAGTGTGCTTTAAAATATCAATAAAAATTGCCAATAAGTCATTGGATTTACTAACCGCAATATCTGTTGCAGTGAAAAACGCATCTGTTACCATAGTTGAAACCATCAAAGGTGGAACAATCACTAGCACGAAAGAGGCAAGATGCAAACCATTATCTATCCACCAGTTGTCAAGAACTGAAGCCATTTTGTATGATCCATCAATGAAAGATGTAAAGGATCTCCAAGAACATGCTCGATAAACCCAAGAAGCAATTACCCCATTGATTGGAGGTAATGAAACGAAAAACTGTTTGGTTTTTGCGTATAACATAGACAAGGGAATAATCCTTATATTTCCTCCCTTGTCAGCCATAATTTTGGTTGAGTTGCTTAATTGCTCCAAGAAAAACTCTGAAAATCCTAATAATGTACCAATTAATGAAGTTGCAACAGCCAAGAGAGAAAATACTTGGACTAGATAGAAAACATTGGTCCCTCCTAACCTGGAAACAGGCAAACATAGGTTTAGCTAGTTTGTAATTCTTGCACTGAATTCTTCACGTAATAAAAAAGCAGGAATAAAACTATTAAGTTATCAAAGGTTATACATAAGAATAAAGCAATGACATACGGCAATAATTAGTCATTTCCAAACATATTACGATAGAGTAAGATATTAAATGATAAAAAGATGGATATCCAAAGGGTAAAAATTTCGTTTGACTGCAATTCCATCCACCTTTGTTTCTCTCTTCTGAAACTAGCTAATGCAAAGAGCAATATTATAATCCATAGAATTGAAAAATCAAGAAGTAATTGGTGTGACCATATTTCATGTAACTTCTTGGCAATAAAAGTAAAAAGTAAATGTGTAATTCAATTTACAGCATATAAGATTAATAATACGTGGGATAAACCACATGCATAGGCATATATCTAGAAGTGCCATTATTGCAGTAAATAACTAAAAAGGAATATTTCCACATTGCATCAAAAAAATAAGTGTGCATGACCAGCATCAAAACGATGGATGGAAGGATAAGGATAGACTTATATGTAGGTATTGTTGCACACTTTTTGTCAAAATTCTAAGGAAGAAGATGTACCTCATTTTTTCAAAAGATCGGATCATCAATCAATAGTCTATCGCGTCTTTGTAACCCCATTCTACAAGTTTTCTAATGTAAATGATGCTAGTAAGACCATGAGCATATGTAGCAACCTAGGTAAGCCTATTATTTTGTCGATAATTTCATCCTAGGAGGTTTTTCATCTCACTAACTCATCTGTGTTTCTAAACACGGATGGTCGACAGAGTTTTTCCCTCCAACTTCACCCCAAAGCAAGGGTGGAATTCATCATCAAAGTCTTAGGTGAGTCTTAGTGTTCTAGTTGAGTCCTATGTAAAAGTGATTTGGGAACGATTTAAGTTAATTGAATAGATTATTTTATTACAAATCACTTGGTCTACTAGATCATATTGTGTCGCAGAATTGGGTATGTAATTTGAGGGTCTAAGCCAAATGGGTGTTCCCCCTTTGAGAGTTGAATTGTAAAAAATCTTATGTAATTTTAGTGCATGGTGCCTCACAATTAAAAACCGTGGTTGAAGTATTTGAGGGTGGAAAAAATAATGAATCCCCTCTTAAGACAATTAATTAATTTTTCTGGCAAAATAAAATTAAATCCTAAGCTAGAAAATTAATTAATTAGAGTCAAAATTAAAAGTCTAAAGAAATTAAATTCTCCAAATGGAAAAATTCATGGCTATCAAACAAATTAATTTTTGGAGGTCCTCCACCAAAGGAATATTGGATATTTCAAGAAAAAATGGACCCTTGGACATTGGTGGTTAAGTCAAAGTCAAATTTTGAGGAAATTAGCTCTAAATAATTTGAGCTAATAAAAATGGAATTAAATGAGAAATTCGAAAATTCTTCAAAAAATAAAAAATCAACGACTAATATTAAAAGGTTATCAAGGATTTATCAATGATCGAGACTAATTTGAAAAGGATGAAGCCAACTAGCCATTATTTTTCCACTTGGAGGATTTATCTATAAATTAGAGAGTCATTTGAGTCTCTAGGATATGTTGATCTCTGGCTAGAAAATTGCTGCTGAAGCATCTTTGTAAACTATTGTCCCACTCGGAACTATTTTTTCTATCATAATAAAGACTTTGGGGTGAAACTCGAGATGTTTTATGCTTATTGATTTGTGGTACGTACTGACTACGGGCTTTCCTATGTTGTGTTGAATAATGGTAAGATCTGTTTTCATTAGATATATATAAAATCATATTATTGATAGTTTTGGGCTAATCTTAGGTAGTTTGATTCTCTATATGATTAACAGATTATTTTGAGATAAATACATAGTGTTTGCAAGTACTTTAGTCCTTGGCCTCCAAGTTCACAAACTTGGGCCGGAATCATTTTGCTTAGATCCCAAATAATTTTATGGTGGATTAAATCTTCGTTAAGGCTATAGTGTACATTGGGGTTTTTAAAGTATTCATTCATCAAAGAAAAGCCACAAAAATATTTTCTCAAATTTTATTTTAAAACCCTTGTATATTTTGTAAAATAGTTTTGTAAATTATTTTTCCCTAAATGGGGTTTTGGGGTTTTTAGGAATTTTGTATATATTTGGGGTTTTGAATTTTTATTTTTTATGTTTTATTTATTGGATATTTGGGTTTCTACTCTAAATTTGTTTCAAGATTAAGGAAGAAATTGGCATTGAAGACCTCATAAACCCTAAATGTGTAGGGTTTTCAAGCTATTTTTGTAGGTTGCTTACTTTCAAATCGGGGAAGAAACCCATTTTTTGAAGGCCCTAGCCCTTACCCAACCTAAAAGGCTAGTGTTTTGGACCTATTTTGCAAGAATTAAGGACATAAGCCCTACACAGGCTAGATCTCATTGAAAACAAGTTTTCTTCAAGGGATTGGCATTTTATCTCTAACAATATGTTTTGCAGCGATTTTTGGGTTAGCATTTTGTTTTCAGCTGGTCATGTTCATTGGAACTCTTCCTAGCCATCTACAATGCCTCAAGGCCTCTTGGTTTGCTATCTTATCCCTAGCTTCTCACTATTTTATCACTGCTATAATTTTCAGTTTAGAACAGTGATAAATAAGCCATAAAATCACATTTAAATCGATCAAAATAACCAAAAATTGCAAAATTTGAATTGTCCTAAATTTTGGCCATTTGGGCATTGGTTATCTAGCCTAGATATGATTTTTTGTTTTCTGGAATTTACTGCATAATTGAATATATCAGATCTGAACTTTTCTGAATAATTCATCGAAAAGGCTCAAAACTTCAAATTTTTAGTTTTGGCAATTTTTTCCAAGTTCTAAGCATTTTTTGGCATTTGTTCAAGCACTAATAGCTCACTGGTTTTCTAATTTCCTCATTGCCGTAACAAGTTTTTCAGATCTGATATTTTCTGAATATCGCACTCTTAAAACCCCAAAAACTTGATTTTTTCAATTTTAGTATTTTTTTCCTAATTTTGGGCATATTGGGCACTTGTTGTAGCATCATTGGCTTCCTCATCTGATGATTTGTTTACTGCTATAATAAGCTACTTCATATTTGATATTGTTGAAGAATGTAACTAGGTTCGGTCTTCGTTATTAATGTATTTGTCAAAAGAATTTATTATTATTATTATTAAATGACTTATTAAAGCATGGGTTTCATTATTGGGTCATATTTAGATTAAGGTCCCAGTTGTGGACTTCTAGGTTAGTCATTAAAGATTTAAATTGACTCTATTTGGGCTTTTAAATCATGTAATATAGGTTGGTCAAAAGGCTCCTCCATCAAGTCATCTTCTTCTAGGTCATCATCCTTGGTATCTTTAGCAAACCTTCTTCAAGGACAACTCTCAAGTCGGCCTCCCTCAAATGATATACAAACATACTCAAGTCAGCTTCTATAAAGACACATCTCTTCACTCTATCATGTCAGATCATTTCCTATGGACAAGCTACTATTAATACCCAGCTCTGATTTCGCATTTCAACTCAGAATCTCGGACCACTTTGAAATTTCGGATCACAAAAAACACTGCGGTCGGATCATCACCACAGATGGATAAGGTCTCAGAATTATTTCAGAATCAGGGTACTTTCATATTATATATACTTCGGAGATGCTACAACAAGACAAGATCTCGGTGTCAACAAAGATCTGCCACATAATCAGTGATATGATGTTGATTTTTGTAGCATCAGAAAGTGATCTAAGTCTCAAATTTGGTGAGGAGGCTTAGACACTAGTATTCTAAAGAACCCAGAAATTGTTTGTGGAAATTTCACTTGGTTCATGTTTTATTTAAATAATTATTTATTTTAATGGAGACCCTAAGTCTAAACTTAGGGAAATTAAATAATTAACGGGTATTAATAAAATAGAGTGTGAATATTTTAGAGAACGAAGATCAAGTCAAGTTTTAATCTTAGCCATTGATTAAACTTCTAATTTGGGTCATTAATTCCTCAATGAGAAGATTATAAAATAAAGCTTGAGGGTCATTTGGAAAGTAAGTCGAGAAATCGTTCAGTAACCCAAGGGAAGTCGATTATGAAGGAATAGAATTTAATTTCAGAGGGAGATTTGCAAGGGCGGAGGAATGAGAGGGCATCAGCAGTGTCAGGGCACAAGGGAAGGAGGAAGCAGGGAAGCAAAGAGGCAGCACTCAAGAGCAGTGCAGAGGCTTTGCGCAGAGAGATACGCAGGAGGCACGTAGAGTGATGCAAGGAGGGCCAGGGAACCCCTTAAGTGTCAAATTCTTCGGAGGACTGAAGAAGAAATATCTCAGGTGTATCTCGAGAAAATTTCTCAATTGTTTCAGCCAAACTTTCCTTGTAAAGATTTCATTGCTGGAGATTAATATATAAACCCTCATTTGCTGCACCAATTTTCCCACATTGGGTTTTTCTGGGGACAATTGTCGAAAATTAACTGTCTATGTGATTGATTCTTATGCTTGTATTATTTACTGTTATGTTCTCTGCATTTACTTGGGTGATTACTGCAGTAGTGTTTATTTCAAAATTTACTGGAAGAATTTTGTAAATAACTTATTGGAAGAATAAGTAGGAGAAATAAATCTATCACTGCAGTAGTATTTCAGGATTGAAATTTTCACATATGACGTTATCAGTAATGCTATCTCAACCATGATGTTCAGTGATATGATGTTATCTCATTATGATGCTCGATGATCTCAATTATGATGCCCAATGCTACGATGATGCTCAGTGCTATGTTGCTATCTCAATCTCGGTCAAGGTAATGAGGATGAAGTTTCGGTGCAAGCAAAGGAGATCTCAGTGTCATGGACAACTCGGTGCTAACACAGTGAAGGGATGACTTGATGGAGGAACTCTATACTCTAAGGATCTTGGTTGTCTCATCTTGAACCTACTGAAGAAAGAATTTTGACTGGGTTTTCCCCAAAGAGTGGGGCTTTGCCCTGGCAGCATGCCTACATCTTGTGTCCTCTTCTATTTGTTTGGCATTAGTCTTGATGATAAGAATATACAAAATGAAAGAACACAATAATAATCACAAGATAATGTCATGATAAGAGAAACTAATTAAATACCATTTCTCTAACAGATATATCACTGAATAATTGATCTCCACATTGCACAAAATGTCTCCCCCCCCCCCCGGGGCTCAAAACTCGGAATCATGGCCCCTACAGAAATGTGAGTGATCCAACCCTACAACCGCGTCCCAAAAAAACGGAAACGCAGATCGGGCCAAAAAAGACGATTCTTGGCCTGTGAGAACCGTCTAGCCCGATCTGCGTTTCCGTACGTCTGGGACGTGGTTCCAGGGCCAACACATGGATCCACTGCGGATCGGGGCTGACTGCAGGCGGATCCCGACCACTTTCGTGGGCCGTCGGCCAGTTCCGCCTCGGGGACCCACAAATCTTTTATTTATTTATTTATTTTGTTTAATTGCGGTTGGGGGTAGGTTTAACTTGGGTTAGGGAAATGAATGAAGAGAATAAAAGTATATTTCTCCTCTCATTTCCTTACTCTTGTACTTTTGGAGAGCTTGGAGAAGAGAGGAGAAGAGAGCTTGGAGAAGATGTGAAAATTTGACTAACTCCAAATCCTATTGCAGCAAGTGGAAATAATTCTCCTAATTGTTTAATTAATCAAACAATTTGTTTGCAATTTTCTACGGCAAACACTGAATCAATCACACTCCAACCTACACAAATAAACTGTGGAAGAAAAATAAACACAGGAAGATAAATATGCACACACACAAATAACATTGTTATTTTTGGACCAATGTCCCCGAAAAAACCCAACTTGGGAAAACCGGTGCAGCAGCTGAGGGTTTTATTATTATGGAGTAGTGAAATTCTGAGTACAATCTATGGATTCCCCAACTGGCAATCCAAACAGAGAAATATTGGCAAAAATAACTAGTGAGGAAAATTCCTCACTCCACAGGTGATCTGACACTGACCTCAGCCCAAATTGAACTATCCCTTGCTACCTCTGTGTCAGCCTATGCAATTACTGCATCCCTCGAGCTCGAAACTGGATCTCCTCTCACTGTCTCGTCAGTTGTTGTCTGGGAAACTGATACTCTCTACCTCTGGACCCTCTGCCCAGATTTTGGCTCAAAGTCTCACCTTCTACCTAGCAAAACAAAATCTCCTCTAAAAAGCACTGCGCTACCTTTGCGCTGCCTCATTGTGGCACTTCTGCCTCTCTCTGAAAAGGTACTCGTCAGATCTGGAATGCCTACTCTAACTTCACTATCTCTGCCCTTCTCTCATTGCTTCGATCTCGCTAAATCACCTCTGTCAACAAAACATTGCTACTCTCGAAATCGATTTCTCAGTAAAATCAAAATGTTGGTGCTCTCCAAAATGTGTTTTCTCCAAGCCCCATCGACTTCTTCTTATAATCCTTCGTTGAGACTTCAACGATCAAGATTAGATCTTAATCAATGGCTAGGATTAACTAGAAATCGATCCATGTGACTTTCTAGAACATTTACACCATGACTTAATTACTTTTGATTAATTAATCATATTCCCTAAGTTTATACTTAGGAAATATTTAAAACTGACCATTAAACTAATTAAGTCGTCTCTAGGTGGAATTTCCAAAAACAATTTATGGGTTTTGGAGATTTCATGTATTCTAGCCTCTCCACCAGATTTCAAGGCTAGAACACATCTATTGCTACAAAAACTATCACTCCCTCTTAGCGAGGAATGTGTTATAGTATTGTTGCTCCTCTAACAATACTCTACTTATGTACCATCTCCTGTCACGTTGTTGATGTCTGGCTCCTTTTGCCCATCAACAACTTCGCAACTCTGATATGCATTGCATCCGTGTTGTTGCCGACCCTGCTGAATTGTTGTCAACATTGCATCTGCACTGCAACTTTATTGCTGCTTCTAATACAACATCTACTACTGCTGCAACTTAGAAATATCCAGAATACAGAACCAACTGTGTCTAGTATGATGTATCTGTCACCTGAGTCCTGACTATTATTAGCCTCTGCGTTGTCACTGAAGGCTCTGCGCTGCTGCTGACTTTGCACTATGCCAACTACATTGCTGCCAACTTTGCACTGCACTCCTGAGTATCTGACTGCTACTAGTCACTGTAACTATCACTTTGACATCTAACTTCACCAATTGCCACTGGTCCATCCTGCTACTGAATACTGTGGGCTCCCATAGCAAGGTACTGATTCAAGAGGTGGACCTCCTCAAGAATCCTGCCCAACCTGTAGGACTCTAGGGCTACAAAACCAAGTCACCCCACCTCACTCTTGGAGGGATGTCAGCAATCATGGCGAAATATGATCTACTCATATTGTTGTTGTTACTCCTTTGTTGATGCTTCTGCACTGCTGCTACAACTACTCCAATAATGAGTCTAATCTCCTCAGGTCCTTAAGCACTAGCTTCCATAGGGTTGCTCCCTCTGAAGCTAGACTGCCTCTGAGTCTCGATATCCCTATGGGAAATCTCTCTGCACCCTTCTGTCAAGTCACACTGTCCTCCTGTACTGGAAACTGGATTGCGTAGCTCTACAGTGGGAATCTTCTGGCTCGAACTGCACCTGCATCCTGCAAATGGGCAATTTGCATTGCCTGTGTCACCGCAACTAGTTCTGCAACTGTCTCCCGGATACTAACTGCAACTAGCTATGCAGTTGTCGTTAAAATGAATGACAACACCTGTTGACACTATGATCCTTCTACTACTAATTATGTTGGGCTCTCGTAGAAAGAATATTGATCCATGTGAGAAATCTGCAGCAACTAAATCTAATCTGCTTCTCTTCCATGGATGCGCCCATTTGTGGCCATCTCTAATCAAGTCAAAAATCTCTTCTTCCCTTCTACTCAGTTGTTGCTCAGCTATACGCACTCCCCTCTGGAGTGAGAAACTCTGCTCACAACGACTATTGATCTGCAAGGGAAATCAAACTTCTTTAGACTAGAAGTTCCCTGAGGAAAGTTTTCCCTTAGTGTGTGCTCTTTCTTCCACCCGACGTTATTTTTCTATATCAAACTGCTGTAAAAGAACTGCGTCCAACTAGAGATCTTCTCTACAAGAAAAATACGACATCTCCCTCTCCCTATGGTAATCCTCGATCTGGAGAAATCGGGTTTCTCTATCGCTCTCTCAGAGAAATTGATTTTCCTCATGAAATTGACACTCTTGGCCAAGGAACTGCACTACCTCTAGGGGTTACGAACTGATGTTCATGCACAGCAACAAACCTCCTCTTTCCTTCTGCTACTGATCTCTCCAACTGATCAACTGTGCTTTGATACCATGTGAAAATTCGGCTAACTCTGAATCCTATTGCAACAACTAGAAATAATTCTCCTAATTATTTAATTAATCAAACAATTTGTTTGTAGTTTTCTATGGAAAACACTGAATCAATCACACTGCAAACTACACAAATAAATTGCAGAATAAAAATAAACGCAGGAATAAATATATGCACACACAAATAACACCGTTATTTTTGGACCAATGTCCTCAGAAAAACCCAAATTGGGAAAACCGGTGCAACAGTTAAGGGTTTTATTATTATGAAGTAGTGAAATTTTGAGTACAATCTATGGATGCCCAAACTGGCAATCCAAACAGAGAAATACTGGCAAAAATAACTGGTGAGGAAAATTCCTCACTCCACAGGCAATCCACCACTGGCCTCAACTCAAATTGAGTTTTCCCTTGGTACCTCTGCGGAGTCACTGCGTTAGCCTACGTAGTTACTGCGTCCCTCGAGCTCGTAACTGCATCTCCTCTCACTTTCTCGTCAGTTGTTGTCTGGGAAACTTATACTCTCTGCATTTGGACCCTTTGCCTAGCTTTTGGCTTAGAATCTCGCATTCTCCCCAGCAAAATGAAATCTCCTCTAGAAAGCATTGCATTGCCTCTACACTGCCTCACTGTGGCACTTTTGCCTCTCTCTGTAAAGGTACTCACCAGATCTGGAATGCCTCCTCTGACTTCACTATCTCTACCCCTCTCACTGCTTCGATCTCCCTGAATCACCTACGGCAACAAAACACTGTTACTCTGGAAATCCATTTCTGTAAACTTTCGTAGATGTTCTATGCTTGATGCAACTTTACTTTTATCCCCAATATCAAACAGCAATCACATAAACAAGAAAGTAAAATGTTGATAGAATATACCAGTAGATCGACAGAAGACAAGCCAAAAATTACACTTAACTTGATCAGCGAAATATATGTGTTGTGGTGCATTATGGCAGTCAACAGGATGCTTCAACCAGCAAAGTCTCAATACGGTCAGCCAACCAGAAGTCACACAACCCTCTCGGACAGCTATATAGTCAACCCAAAGTCAACGAAAGTCAACACTGTCTTAGTCAACGATCAACAAAAAACAATAGCAGCAAAAAGTCAACATAGCCTGGTCGAAGTCAATGGTCAACCTCGATTTCTGTGCCAATAAATGTGGACTTCAGAAATCGGAATTTTGAGCAAGTTTGGGGTCAGTTTGACCATGTGCTTACCAAAGTCAACGATGGTCAAATCTGTGCTAAAATCCTAGGTCAAAACAGAAATCTTCCTTCGCTGAAATTTCCCATGTGTGAGAGAAGAAGAGCCTCCAAGGTGATCGAACCAATCAGATGATGAGAGAGAATGTGCAATGATGTGATGAGTGAAAATGACCTCCAACATTGACCTATATATATCCATCAGTGAGGGTGTATGACACATCTGCTGGGGCTTCAAGCCTACATTTCAATTCTGGCTGACCTTGCACATAAGTGGATTTAATTCAAAATAAATGTTCTACTCATCGGATCAAGATGATCTTTAGATCGATCTTGCACCTCTCTGAAAGAGGAATCCAATAAAAAAATTGGCATCTTCATCTGAGCATCACAACATGGAGTTTGGACCTAGTTGTCCAAAATTAACACTCCCTCTCAAAGAGGGAGAACTCCATCCACCTGTGCCATTCAAACATCGTGCGTCATCCCGCCGTAACTTGCTTTGCTGGCTTCTTTATTTCAGAACAAAAGGGTGAGTCACAAATACATCACTCTCGGCTGACAAAGTTAGCCTAGAGGTCCAAAACCTCTATAGGACTCAAAAGAGTCCAATACCAACCCGAAGTTGCCTTACCTGACCCGAAGTCAGTTGGAGGTCCGAAACCTCACTAGACTTGATCCCAGATCAAGTGGTTGGACAAGTGCCATCCTAGACATAGAGAGTACGACAATCTCCGATGCGTCCATTGGTATTTGCTACTAGTCTCTAGATTTTTCCACCTCACTAGCCAAATGAAAAGTACTTCCCATGAGTCCAGGACTCAATGGGTAGGATGCATACAGGGCACAGATCATGAGAGGTGAACTAAATCAACATCATAACGGTAGGGCAGAAGCACACTAACAAGGTTCGACAATCCTAGCCTTGTGGTTGCTTATAGCTCCGAGAAGCTATCCCCAAAGCCCCCTAGAGCTCCCAGAGCTCTTCGTCCAACAGGACCCTCAACATAGGGTCGTTCCACGATTCCAAGATTCTCACGGAAGCTTAGGAACTTGACCTTCCCCAAGGGCTTTGTGAGAATATCCGTGACTTGCTCATCAGTTCCTATATGATCGAGCCTTACGGCGCCTCGCTGTACCATATCCCGGATAAAGTGGTACCTGATATCAATATGCTTGGATCGATCGTGGAACACAGGATTCTCGAACAACCGAATCCCACTCTGGTTATCATAGAGTATCATGGTGGTATCTAGCACATGCCCGAACAACTCACTGAAGATCTTTCGCAACCAAACTGCTTCACAATAGGCCATACTCGCTGCAATGTATTCGGCCTCTGCGGTGCTCAAAACCACCGACTTCTACTTCCTGCTCATCCATGATATCGAAGCAGACCCAAGTGTGAAGAAAAATCCAGATGTGCTCTTGCGATCCACCAAACTGCAAGCCCAATCGGCATCAGTATATCCATGGAGTGTCACGCTCCCGGCAATGTATCTCAGCCCATGGTTTATTGTGCCCCGAAGATATCTCAAGAGATTCTTGGCACCAACCCAGTGAATGTGATGAGGATCAACCATGTGTTGACTCAAAGTGTTCACTGCAAAACATACGTTCGGACGGGTGTTCACTAAGAACATTAGGGCCCCTACAAGTTGACGATACTCAGTAGGATTTGCTAGCATAGGCCCAGCAGCGCTGCCACTCAACTTCTTAAAGTTGAGCTCCATCGGTTCGACACGAACTTACAGTCCACCATTCCAAATCTTTCCAAAAGCCTCACAATATATTTTCCTTAAGAAAGGAAAATCTCACCAGGTCTCTGCCAAGACCTCCAGGCCTAGGAAGTAATGCATCAGTCCCAGGTCCTTCATCTCGAACTCAGCAGTGAGCTCCCTGTTACACTGATGAATGAGAGGGTTGGCACCTGTCAGGAAGATGTCGTCCACATACAGCACCAGAATGAGAGGCTTTTCTCTATCAACTTTGAAGTAAAGGTTTGGATCAGCATTACTACGAGTGAAGCCCAGCTTCATCAGGTAGCTATCTATCTTCTCGTACCAAGCTCTGGGTGCTTGCTTCAACCCATAAAGGGCTTTCTTCAACCTGCAAACATGGGTGTCGCGATCCTGGACTTCGAACCCCAGAGGTTGCTCCACATACACCTCTTCCTTTATCGCACCATGCAGAAATACAGTCTTCATATCCATTTGATGAAGATTACATCCTTGCGTAGCAGCAAGGGCTATGATAGATCGGATGGTGGTAAATCGAACCACAGGTGCAAATATGTCATCATAGTCTACACCTTCCTTTTGATAGAAGCCACGGGCAACGAATCTTGCCTTGAACTTTTCAGCACTACCATCAGATTCATGCTTGATCTTATAAAGCCATTTCGAGGTGGCAACTGCTTTGTCCTCCCATCTCGGAACCACATCCCAGACATCATTCTTCATAATAGACTCATATTCTTCGTGCATAGCATCCTTCTAGACTTGATGCTTTACGGCTTCCTCAAAAGATCCAGGCTCAGATTGTACGATTGTACTCATGGCTGCTAGATACCCTTGGTATCTATTCGGCTTCTTGCTTTCACGGAATGTACCCCTTAGGGCCATATGATTCTCGGCATCCTCAAGAGTGTCACTGAGCCATGATGGTCTTTTCCTCATTGAAGGAGGTGGATCAATAGGGTCCATCGGTCCGTCACATCGGGCATCATCTCATCCTTCGGTTCTTCTTGATTTCCATGCCTTGCTTCATGATCTTCCTCAGATCTCGGAAAATTGATTACTTTCCTTAGGGAAGCATCTTTGTCAAAGGTAACATCGTGGCATATTTCCACTTCCCTTTGACTAGGCACATAGACCCTATAGGCCTTCGAAGTTTCGCTATAGCCCACAAACATTCCCTTCTTTCCAGAAGCATCCAGCTTGCTTCTCTTCTCCTTCGGTACATGAAAATAAACAGGACATCCAAAAACTCTAAAATGTGAGACGTCAGGTTTCTTACCAGAGAAAACCTCTTCGGGAGTTTTGGAGTCCAAATCAAAATGCGGGCATTGGTTTTGTATGTACACAGTAGTGTTCGTAGCTTCTCCCCACAGAAACTTCGGAAGACCTTGGTCACATAGCATGGCACGGGCAACTTCCATAATGGTCCTATTCTTTCTTTCTGCAACGCCATTTTGCTCAAGATTATAGACAGTTGTGGTCTCCCTCTTGATGCCAGCTTCTCTGCAAAATTTCTTGAACTCATTCGTCTCATATTCAGTGCCATTATCGGTCCTCAATATCTTGATCTTCTTCCCTGTTAGATTTTCCACCAAGGTTTTGAAGGTACGGAACCACATGAAAGCCTCATCCTTCTTCTTCAAGAAGTATTTCCAAGTCTTGCGAGAGAAGTCATCTATGAACATCATGTAATAAGAACATCCTCCCAAGGATGTCATGGGCAGCATACCAGACAGATCAAAATGTATCAGTTGCAAGACATCAGATGTCTTTGTGACATTTGAGGGGAAAGGTCCCCTTGTATGCTTTCCTTCAGCACATCCCTGACATACACCTTCATGATCATTTGTGAACTTAGGCATCCCTGTCACCACCTTCCTTGCTTCAGGAAGGGCTTTGTAGTGAAGTTGTCCAAACCTCCGGTGCCATAGTTTAGTCTGTCGGATAGTATCACATGTCATCGCTCCTAGTGGACTTCCTCCAACCTGGTAGAGTGTATCAACTCTAAACCCAATCGTGATAGCTTCCTTGAAACTCTTCTTCCAGATGGGCACCTTCCCATCAATGAATGCCACATTGAAACCTTTGTCTTCTATGGCCAAAATAGACACAAGGTTCTTTTTCAAATTAAGTATATATAGTACATCTTGCAAGCAGAGGACTTGACCTTGAGACAAGTGGAGGGTCACAGTCCCTGTCCCTTTCATGGGATATGTGGCATTATCTCCAAGGATAATTTTCAGATTAACATCCTTCTCAACCATATCAGAAAGTGCTTCTTTGAACTGAGTGATGTGCCTTGAGGCACCACTATCTATCAACTAGACATCAATAGTGTCGGGTGGAGATGCAGCAGAGAGGGCAAATACAAGAATGAATTCATTTCTTTTATCATCAACAACATTAGATTCCTCATACCTAGAATTTCTCGACCTTTTGAAAGGTTTCCCATTTCCACCAAAGGGAGCCTTCCTCTTCCCATTGAACCTATTGTTCCTTTGATTGCCATTCCTCCGGTTGTTGTTGTTATCATCATCATCAGGAGAATCCTTCTTGAGAGGGCATTCTCTAGCATAGTGGTCGGTCTTGTGACATGCGTAACATTTGCCTTTCTTTCCTTGGGCCCCTGCTCTTCCTTTGTTCCTTGGACCACCATTGTTCTTCTTCTTAGCACGAGCAGTGAAGGCAACATTTTCTTCATTTTCATATTCCTTCATCCGTGTCTCTTCTTGTATGCATCTTGATATTACTTCTTCAAAATTAGTTATCACATTGTTATTGAGAATGGTAGTATTGAATACATGCCATTTGGAAGAGAGACCTCCAAGTGCGGTGAGAAGCATTTCTCGATCAACAATTGTCTCCCCAATGGCCAGAAGATTATTTCTAATTTCAATCAATTTTAGAAAATATGATTGAACGAATTCATCCCTGCCTTTCTTCAAATTCTTCAGTTGGTTCTTGAATAAAATGACTTGATTTGCCTTGTTGGCCTTGAACATGTTGGCCAACTTATCATACATCTCCTTGGATGTACCCAGCTCAAAGATGTAGGCAACCAAACTCGTATGAATTGAGTCCCTGATCATCAACTTTAAAGCCATTATAGTTTGAGGTACCCATGCTCTTCTTCGGTGATTGCTACAAACGTGGGCTTTGTCTTCACCTCAGCTCTAATACCATGTAAATGTTCGTAGATGTTCTATGCTTGATGCAACTTTACTTTTATCCCCAATATCAAACAATAATCACATAAACAAGAAAGTAAAATGTTGATAGAACATACCAGTAGATCGACAGAAGACAAGCCAAAAATTACACTTAACTTGATCAGCAAAATATGTGTTGTGGTGCGTTACGGCGGTCAACAGGATGCTTCAACCAACAAAGTCTCAATACAGTTAGCCAACTAGAAGTGTCACAAAACCCTCTCGGACAGCTATATCATTCAACCCAAAGTCAACGAAAGTCAATGATGTCCTAGTCAACAGTCAATGCAAAACAGCATCAGCAAAAAGTCAATGCAACTCTGTGAAAGTCAACGGTCAACCTCGATTTCTGTGCCAATATATGCGGACTTCAGAAATCAGAATTTTGAGCAAGTTTGGGGTCAATTTGACCATGCGTTGACCAAAGTCAATGCTAGTCAAATCTGCGCTGAAACCCTAGGTCAAAACATAAATCTTCCTTCGCTGAAATTTCCCACATGTGAGAGAAGAAGAGCCTCCAAGGTGATCGAACCAATTAGATGATGAGAGAGAATGTGTGATGATGTGATGAGTGAAAATGACCTCCAAGGTTGACCTATATATATCCATCAGTGAGGGTGTCACACCACGACTTATCGTATTCCCTAAGTTTATACTTAGGAAATATTTAAAAATTGTCTAATAATCTAAATAAGTCGTCTGTAGGTGGAATTTCCGTAAACAATTTCCAGGTTTTGGAGATCTCATGTATTCTAGCATCTCCACCAAATTTCAAGGCTATAACACAATCGATGCTACAAAAATTAACCGAAGAGAGACTTGAGGAGAGATTGAAGGAGTGAAGGAGGAGCTTGTTGATTTCTGGTAGCATCAAATGTACTCTAAGACTCAAATTTTGCAAGGAGGCTAAGGCACATGTATTCCAAAGAACCTAGAAAGCATTTTGGAAAATTCCACCAAGATTATATTTTATGGAAATAATTAATTATTTTTAATGGGACCCTAAGTCTAAACTTCGGAAATTAAAATAATTAAAGGATACTAATTAAAACAGGGTGTGAATGTTCTAGAAAAGACAGAGATCAAGTCAAGTTAATCTTAGTCATTGATTAGCATATTAATCTCGGTCGTTGAAGTCTCAATGAGAAGATTATAAGAAGGACTTGATGGGGCATTTGGAAAACACACCGAGAGACAGATAGAATCTAGAGATCAAATTTCTCAAGTGAGCAGTGCTCAGGAGAAGTTAGGTCGAGTTGATTCTCGCAGAGAGTGTTGAGATTTTGTGTAGTTGGGGTAGCATCAGGTGTGTTCTAGACCTGAAATTTTGTGAAGGGGCTAAGACACACTTGAACTCCAAAACCTAGAAAGTGTTTGGAGAAATTTCAGGTAGTGTTCAAGTTATTCATATAATTAATTATTTTAATGTATTTCCTAAGTATAAACATAAGAAAATTAAATAATTAAATTGAATTAATTAACACATGTGTTGAAATGTTCTAAATGACGCAGATCAAGCAGTCTTTTAATCTCAACCATTGATGAGTTTTTTAATTTCGGCCGTTAATGAGATCATCGAAAAAGTATAAGAGAAAGGCTTGAGGGTTAGTTGGAGACACACACACAGAGGCAAAGCTGAGAGACAGATCTGGAATTCTAGGGCAGGGTTTACTAAGAATTTCCGGAAGATTTTTCTGTAGCGAGGGGTAGTATTGGCTGAGGGGATGATCTGATGCCAGAGCCAAGAGTCAGCAAGAGGCAGAGGAGAGACTTTCAGGGATAGGGTAGAGGAGCAAGGGCAGCAGCTGCGCGGCGCAGAGGCTTCAGCAGCTATGCAGGTGCTACGCAAGCCCAGGAAGGGGCAGCGTTGCAGCTTCAGAGGGCTTCAAAGTTACGCAGAAGCCTCCAGAGGCAGTGTAAGGACTGCGTCACCCACTCTGGGGTTACGCAGTCCCTCTTTGAGCAGTGCAGAGGCACGCAGAGCCTAGCAACGTTGACGTTGGGGCTTCAGGGGCAGTGCTGGGGTTTCTAGGGCCAAATCTGGTCTGAGTCTTGTAAATTCTGCCTGAGGGTGTGGATCAGTCAGAATTTTGGTCTCAGAACAACAAGTTAGCTACAGATCTACTTTTTCTCTATCGGGTGAATCAAATTTGGTGCCTAGATTTGCTGTACTCAGAATCTACTTAATAATAATAAACCCTCATATCTGCTGCACCGGTTTTCCCACTTTGGGTTTTTCCAAGGACTTATGTCCAAAAATCTGTGTGTCACTTTTTTAAATGAGCGTAATATTGAGTAAATGATCTGCATGTGTGTAGGCTGTTAGTTGTGTTTACTTCGACATTTTCTGAATAATTTTTTCTGAAAATAACTTGTATAACTTAATCACAAGTAGGAGAAGTAAACCATGATACTACAGTAAGATTTCTGCATAACTTTATACAGTAGAATTTTCACATGGTATCAAAGCGATAGCAGATCAAGCTGAATCTCCAACAAATCGACTAAAGAATAATTTTTTCTACAGGTAGTAGCAGATCCGCAAGGGGCAGCTTGGCAGTAGGAGAACGTAGACCCAAGAAGGGGCAGCGTTGTAGTTACAAAAGGCCATCAGGCTTACGTAGAGCCTTCCCAGGCTAGCGTAAGGACTGCGTCACCCTGTCTGGGGTTACGCTGTCCACTTCTGAGCAGCGTTGAGGCTACGTTGGGCTAGTCAGTGAGACACAGTCCAGTCATTCTTCCTGTTGCAGAGAAGCCTTGCCAAGATCAGGAAGAAGTGCTTCAGATCTTCAGCAGTGCTGGTGTGGTGGAGATTCTGTCGGTGAAAAATTGTGCCTAGCTAAGTCAACAATGAGCAGGAGGAAGACAGTCACTCAACAGATCTGAGACAAACAAATCTGAGATTTTATCAAGAGGGTGATCGAAGAGTACTATCTGATTGTGTTTGGATGAAATATTTCCAGGAGGGAAATCAATGGTCAGAGGGAGTAATTACTATAGAGGGTTTCTAATCACTAAGAAACCCAGATCCAACATTTTATGTTGAGTATTGCAACAGAAAGAGGGAGAGGAGTATCTGTTCTAACTTCTGACAGATCTGTGCAAGAAGGCGCGATATGGACTGAGAGATCAGGATAGGTTGGACGGCATGTCCAACTTTTTTATTTGGAGGGCCAGAATCCTGTCAATTCTGGATGAGTATAGTCTCAAGGATCATGCAGCGAAAGTTCTAGTTGTACCAACCGATGCATATCCTCTAAAGAAGTATGAAGAAAATCAAGCGCGGACTAGCGTTTCATCATGGACGGAGTCAAAGACCATGTTATACCTCATATTGCTGGAAAGAATACCGAAAATGAGATGTGGGTAGCCTTGGACACGATGTATCAAGGAGGCTCTGTCCAATGAAGGATGCTTCTGGAGAATCCGATTGTTGTTGTTCCAGATGATGAAGGGTGAGGAGATCGATCCATTCCTCTTCAAACTTCAAACTATTTGGGATCAACTGATTGCCATGGGTGCAAATCCAGATGAGGGGCTCCTAGTGAGGATTGTCCTAAATGCAGTCTCGGAAGAATAGGAAACGTTTGTCCAAAGCATTTTGGGCAGGGCATCGTTACCATCATGGAAAGACATGTGGGCAATCCTCTGTCAGGAGGAAATCAGGAGAATCACCAAAAGGAAAAGCAGTGGAAGCAGATCAGCCAGAGTGAAGAAAGAAGAGGAGGATGATGCAACCCTTGCATCAAGGGAACATAAGCAGCAAGGGATGAAGAAGAGGGACCTATCCAAGGTCTAGTGTTTTAACTGTGGCGAACTTGGACACTTTGCCAGCACTTGTCCTAAGAAGAAGGACAAAGGATCTTCTGAATCCAAGGCTGCAGCAGCAAAGGATGATGGCTTTGATGATGATGCAGCCATGAGTGCTCATGTGCCTCGAGAGAAGAGGTGGGGTGATATCGATTTGTAGAGCAGCTACAAACAGGAGTGGCAGGATCTTTGAGTCAGCCCTAGTCTTGGATCACGTATGAGCTACGGGAGCCTTAAGACAGTAGCGGGATGAGTTGGGAGATGGTTGCAGAAAGTCACAGTGAAGCAGAGGGGAGATTTGAAGAGCTAAAGAGGGAGCAGCATATTGCAGAGGCAACAACAACGTGGAGGAAACAACGCAGAGGTTGATGGTACTTCAGTAGCACATAGAGGTTGTGCTCACGCAATGCAGAGATGCAGCAGTGCAGTGGCTTCAAGAGGACAACATAAATCAGCAGCCAGGGAGCTTCAGTGATGGGATGCAGCCTGACTTGTTTGTCAACGATTGGGCAGGAGTTCTTCAGTTGCTTACTTCTCGGAAACTGAGTTGCAGTGCAGCAGTTAGCAGTGGCAGTGCTATGGGCAGCATGATGCAGCAAGTTGAGAGGGAGCTACAGTACAGATGTGGCAGTGTCAGTGTCAGTGGCAGTGACATGGGCAGCAGTGCAGCGGATGGAGGGCAGCAGGACAAGCATCAGCAGCATAGAAACCAATACCAATATCTTGCGATACATGGTGTGGATGTATTGCTAGACCACACTTCGTGCTAAGAGGGGGTGTTGAGATTTTGTGTAGTTGGGGTAGCATCGGGTGTGCTCTAGCCCTGAAATTTTGTGGAGGGGCTAAGACACACTTGATGTTAGGTCCCTATATCACTAGTATAGTCCTTTATTATGGTTAGTTTAACCCCCTTATTGTTATTATTGAACCCTTGTAACCCCCATTTTGTTATTATTGTGCCCTTAAATTATTATTGTTAGGTCGGCTAGGATTACATTGTGGCCCACTAGGATTGCATTATGGCCCCATGGACTCCTATATATAGAAAGGAGGTTTTGTAAATTGTATCATCCAAGAATTGTGCATTTATGTAATGTATTGGAGGTTGCCCCCTCGAAGTGGCTTATTTCTAAGGCGTTTATATCTCTTTTCTTCTATTTTTGAAGTTGGTTACACAACATTTGGTATCAGAGCTTGGGATTCTAGGGTTTCGCTGCTCCAAACAGGTCATCGTGGCATTTTCGCTATAACTTTTTTTCTACGAAGCTTCAGAAGCTGAAAGTTTTAGGGTGCGAAGCTGAAATCTTGAGGAAGTTTTTCTAAAAATTTCAGAGCTTGGTTCGCAATATATTCGGAGATATGATCTGTGGAAATTAGGTATTTTTTCAGGCTCCTAAACAGGTCATCGTGGCATTTTTGCTATACAAAATTTTCTACGAAGGTTCAGAATCTGAACTTCATATGGTGCGAAGCTGAAATCCTGAAGAAAGTCTTCAAAAAATTTCAGACGTTGGTTCACAATATTTTTGGAGATATGATCTGTGGAAGGTAGTGCTTTTTCAGGCTCCTGAATTTCATCTCAAAGAGGTGATCGTGGGAAAAGTTCCATAACTCTCTCTCTGGGCATCGGATTGGAGTGCCGTAAAAAGTGGTCGCAAGTAAACAGACCGCAGTTTCTTGGCTATCAATTTCAGAGATGAAGGACAAAACAGTGACATGTGGCAAGCCGTACAAGTTCGCTATACTGAACTAGTCCAAAGTTGGGTCATTGTGGGAGATTGGAAATAACTTTGTCTTGAAGAATCCAAATCAGATCATATTTGTGGAATTTGAAAGACAGTTCAGAAGGCTACTGCAGCAATGAATTTCAGATATTGAAGATTCTCAATTACAGAGATAATTCAATTTCAATACAGAGCTCCTAAAAAGCAAGTAAAAGGTGTGTATTTTTTTCCAATTGCATAAGTCTTGTTTGAAGAATCAAGTTGAATTGATTCCAAGGGAATATTGTAGAATAGATATCAGTATTGGATTCTAAAATGGCCCCTAAAAAAAATTCAACTCCCATTAAGCCTTTAGAAGGCTCTACTATGACTCATGAAGACGAAGAATGGCAACATGACATATCAAAATTACAAGAGCAAGTGCAACAAATTTCGCTCTCGCAAAGAACAACAAAAAATGAAATGGAAGTTTTGAAGAAAGGCATGGAAACTAAGATGGATGGTTTGACGAAAGGTGTGGAAGCTAAGATGAATGGTTTGGAATCTAAGATGGATGGCATGGAAGTGGGCATGGAAGCTAAGATTGATGACATGGAAGCTAAGATCGATGAAAACATGAAAGACAACATGGAAAACATGAAGAATGATCTAAAATCATACATGGAAGGCTTGATGACAAGCTTAAAACAAGAAACGATTCCTAATGGCGGAAATATAGTAGAAGAACCTCATGATGAGAACAAAATAAATGTTAATCGTGATTTCATAAACTCTAATGTTGGCGGGAAGAACCACCATATTCCAAAAATGGATATGAGGGAGTTTGATGGAAAGGATCCTGTAACATGGATACTACAGATGGAGCAATATTTTGATCTCCATAACGTGCAAAACACACAAAAGGTACGCATTGCAACTTTACATTTAGAACAAAATACATTTGTATGGTATCGATGGCTTTGCTCCCGTAAAAAAATTTGTCACTTGGTCAATTTTTACGGAGGAAATGATAGCGCATTATGAGGATACAAAGAGCAACACCTTCTTTAGCCAATTGATAAATCTCAAACAAAAGGGTTTAGTGGGGCAGCACATTGAGGACTTCCAAAAATTGAATATAAGGGTAACTGATATTCCAGAGGAACACAGGATTGATCTCTTCATAGGCACTTTCAAGGATAACATCCAACATGAAGTTCGCGTTCTGGAACCTGATTCATTGGAGAAGGCATTCAGGTTGGCAAGAAAAGTTGAATGTAAAGTTATGGCGACAAGGAAGCCTACCACTCAATTCTATAAAGAAGGAAGTGTTGCTACACGTAGATTTCCACAACCTACAAGGTTGACACCACAACAATTGGAAGAAAAAAGAGCAAAAGGGCTTTGCTACAGTTGTGATAGCAAATACACTAAAGGTCATAAGTGTACTGAGAAGAAATTATTTTACATAGATTGTGAAGAGGAAGAAGAAAATGAACAAGAAGAGGATATACACCAGGAACCAGCCCTAGAAGAGGAAGAAATGAATCCGACCATATTGTGTAATGCGCTGGCAGGAATTACCACTCCTCAAACTCTCAAGATAGAAGGAAATATCAAGAAGAAAAAGGTAATAGTGTTGATTGATTCAGGTAGCACCCATAATTTTATTCATTGTAAGGTAGCCAAGGAATTAAATCGTTTCCTATACCCAGCACCAGAATGTCAAGTGATGGTTGCAAATGGAGGAACTATAAATTGCTCTGGAAAATGCCATAATATCAAGCTAACCATGGGGAAATATGTATTGACTAGTCCAATGCTTTCCATTCCTATGGGAGGTGCTGATGTTGTACTAGGAGTACAATGGTTACAATCTTTGGGGACGGTAGCTTTTAATTTTCAAGAAATTTTCTTGAAATTTTTTTCAAAAGGAAAGGAAGTCAAATTACGGGGTATTGAAGGGAAGCCGAGAAGGATAATAAGCTCTAATATCATGACAAAGCTTCTAAAGAAACAACAACGAGGTGTAATTGCACAATTATGCTCACTAGAAGTTCCGACATCAAAATCATCTATTTCTGCAGATCTCCAACAAGTCTTGGACAATCATTCCAAGGTGTTTGAAACTCCCAAAGGACTCCCACCTATTCGTGATCATGATAATGCTATTCATTTGATTCCAGGAAGTGTTCCTCCAAACATCAGGCCTTATAGATATCCTTATGTCCAAAAGAGCGAAATTGAACGTATGATTGCAGAAATGTTAAAGGCGGGTATAATTCAACCTAGTCAAAGTTCTTTCTCTGCTCCTGTAGTATTGGTACACAAGAAGGATGGATCATGGCGCATGTGTCTCGATTATAGGGAGCTCAATAAGCTCACCATTAAAGATAAATTTCCCATTCCTGTGATTGATGAATTATTGGATGAATTACATGGAGCAATTTATTTTACCAAGTTGGATCTTCGTTCAGGATATCATCAAATTAGAATGAAGACTGAAGATATTCCAAAAACAAGATTTCGAACTCATGAGGGTCATTATGAATTTTTGGTCATGCCTTTTGGCCTTACCAATGCACCTTCTACATTTCAAGGGTTGATGAATTCCATTTTCAAACCCTTCCTTAGAAAATTTGTGCTAGTATTTTTTGATGATATACTAATCTACGACAGGTCTTGGAAGGATCATGTTCAACATGTTGATAGGGTGCTCAAACTATTGCAGGAGAAACAATTATATGCAAAAACATCCAAATGTTTCTTTGGAGTACAAGAGGTGGAATATTTGGGTCACATTGTATCTCACGAGGGTGTTAAGGTAGACCCTAACAAAATTAAAGCCATTAAGGAATGGAAAGTCCCCACAACCATAAAGAAGTTGCGAGGATTTCTCGGGTTAACAGGGTATTATCGCAAGTTTGTTAAGAATTATGGGAGAATAGCAGCACCCCTAACAACATTATTGAAGAAAGATGCATTTTCATGGACTCCCGAAGCAACTAAGGCCTTTGAACGTCTTAAAGAGGCAATGTGCCTAGCACCGGTCTTAGCTACACCAGACTTCACAAAAACCTTTATTGTGGAATGTGATGCCTCAGAAAATGGAATTGGTGCAGTTTTAATGCAGGAAGGAAGACCCATTGCTTTTGAAAGTCGTCCAATCAAAGGAAAGTATTTACAAAAACCTATTTATGAGAAGGAAATGTTAGCAATACTGCATGCACTAAAGAAATGGCGAACTTACCTAATGGGAAGACACTTCAAGGTAAAAATCGATCATGATAGTCTTAAACACTTTTTGGAACAAAGACTATCATCAGAAGAGCAGCAAAAATGGGTCACAAAGATGTTGGGTTATGACTTTGAAATAATCTACAAAAGAGGAAAGCTTAATGTTGTTGCAGATGCACTCTCAAGAAAGAATGAAGAGGTGGAAGCATTGCTTTGTGCCATTTCTATTATCCAACCGTATTGGATAACCGAAGCAAGAGATGAATGGAAGAAGGACAAAGATGTATGGACACTCATTCAAAAGTTGCAGCAAGATCCTAGTACATCTGATACATTTAGTTGGAAAATGATTCCTTATGGTACAAAGATCGCTTATATCTTTGTAAGAATTCCCAACTAAAACAAAAGATTCTTCTGGAATTGCACACTTCTCCTTTAGGAGGACACTCAGGATTTTTAAAAACTTATCACAGGGTGAAGAAAGAATTTTTTTGGGATGGCCTTAAATCTGATATTCAAAAGTTGGTGGCGGAATGTTTGGTTTGCCAGCAGAATAAAGTGGAAACAATTAAGACCCCAGGACTTCTACAACCTTTATCCATTCCAAGTCAACGTTGGGAGGAGATTTCAATGGATTTTATCACAGGTTTACCTAAGTCCCAAGGAAAGAGTGTCATCATGGTGGTAGTTGATAGAATTACCAAGTATGCACACTTTTGTGCATTATCTCATCCATTTAAAGCAAGTACAGTTGCTACTACATTTATGGATAGAATTCAAAAACTACATGGAAGCCCAAGGGTTATTGTGAGCGACAGAGATCCCATTTTTACCGGAAATTTTTGGACGGAGTTATTTTCTTGTTTGGGTACTCAATTAGCTCATAGCTCATCTTATCATCCTCAATCTGATGGTCAAACTGAGATAGTAAATAAATGTTTGGAAGGATATCTTCGTTGTTTTGTATCCGATAAACAAACACAATGGGTCAAGTGGTTACCTCTCGCTGAATGGTGGTATAACACTTCCTTCCATACCGCAGCAAAAATGACCCCATTTATGGCACTTTATGGATATCATCCACCATCCATCACATCATCTTTAAGGGAAAATTCGAAGGTTCAAGCAGTGGAAGATCACATAGAGCATCAGCAAGAAGTTCTCCAACTCTTAAAGGATAACCTGAATTTGGCACAAAATCGAATGAAACAACAGGCAGATCAACATCGCAGCGAGAGAAGTTTTGATGTAGGAGATTGGGTATTTTTTCGGCTACAACCATACAAACAAATGTCCCTCAAGCAAGCTAAGAAGGATAATAAATTATCACCAAAGTACTATGGTCCTTACAAGGTGTTGCAAAATATTGGTTCTATGGCATACAAATTGGAGCTTCCTGCTTCTTCGCGAGTACATCCAGTTTTCCATGTTTCATGCTTAAAGAAGGTTATAGGTGAAAATCTTCCAGCTCAAACAGTATTGCCAGAACTTGATGGGGAAGGGAAAATCATATTGGAACCTGAAGCAGTCATGGAAAAAAGAACTCGACAACTACGGAATCGATCAATTTCAGAGTATCTCATCAAGTGGAAGAACTTACCCACCGAAGATTCTACATGGGAGGATGAGAATTTTATACAGAAGCACCCAGAGCTACTCAAGTGTTGAGGACAACACTTTTTTGAAGGAGAGGGGCATGTTAGGTCCCTATATCACTAGTATAGTCCCTTATTATGGTTAGTTTAACCCCCTTATTGTTATTATTGAACCCTTGTAACCCCCATTTTGTTATTATTGTGCCCTTAAATTATTATTGTTAGGTCGGATAGGATTACATTGTGGCCCACTAGGATTACATTATGGCCCCATGGACTCCTATATATAGAAAGGAGGTTTTGTAAATTGTATCATCCAAGAATTGTGCATTTATGTAATGTATTGGAGGTTGCCCCCTCGAAGTGGCTTATTTCTAAGGCGTTCATATCTCTTTTCTTCTATTTTTGAAGTTGGTTACACAACACTTGAACACCAAAACCCAGAAAGCGTTTGGAGAAATTTCAGTTGGCATTCAAGTTATTCAAATAATTAATTATTTTAATGTATTTCCTAAGTCTAAACTTAGGAAAATTAAATAATTAAGGTGAATTAATTAACACATGTGCTGAAATGTTCTAAATGACGCGGATCAAGCAGTCTTTTAATCTCAGTCGTTGATGAGTGTTTTAATCTCGGTCGTTGATGAGATCATCGAAAAAGTATAAGAGAAAGGCTTGAGGGTCAGTTGGAGACACACACACAGAGGCAGAGCTGAGAGACAGATCTGTAATTCTAGGGCAGGTTTTGCTAAGAATTTCTGGAATAGTTTTCTGCAGCGAGGGGTAGTATTGGCTGAGGGGATGATCTGATCCCGGGGCCAAGAGTCAACAAGAGGCAGAGGAGCAGCTTTCAGGGACAGCGTAGAGGAGCAAGGGCAGCAGTAACAGCTGCACAGCGCAGAGGCTTCAGCCGCTATGCAGGCCCAAGAAGGGGCAGCGCTGCAGCTTCAGAGTGCTTCAGAGTTACGCAGAGGCCTCCAGAGGCAGTGTAAGGACTGCGTCACTCACTCTGGGGTTACGTAGTCCCACTCTGAGCAACGCAGAGGCACGCAGAGTCTAGCAAGGCTAATGCTAGGGCTTCAAGGGCAGCGCTGGGGTTTCTAGGGCCAGATCTAGGCCGAGTCTTGTAAATCTCGTTTGAGGGTGTGGATCAGTCTGAATTTTGGTCTCGTAATAGCAAGTTAGCTGCAGATCTACTTTTTCTCTGTCGGGTGAACCATATTTGGTACCCAGATTTGTTATACTCAGAATCTACTTAATAATAATAAACCCTCATATCTGCTGCACCAATTTTCCCACTTTGGATTTTTCTGAGGACTTATGTCCAAAAATCTTTGTGTCACTTTGTTGAATGAGCATAATATTAACTAAATGATCTACATGTGTGTAGGTTGTTAGTTGTGTTTACTTCAGTATTTTCTAAATTTTTTTTTCTGAAAATAACTTGTATAACTTAATCGCAAGTAGGAGAAGTGTTAATTTCTGAAGATGTTCTATGCTAGGTGCAAATATGCTTTAAACTTCTAGGGCTCTATCAAAGTAAGATGCAGATAGAACATACCAATAGATCGATGGAAGACAAACCAAAACAGAGATAAAGAATGGTGGCGTTACGACGATCAGCAGGATGCCTCAACCAGCAAAGTCTTCATAATGTCAGCTTCCCATATGTGTCACACAACCCCAAGACGTTTCATCAAGAACGCTCCACCAAGATGCTGCACCAAGAAACCCTAAACGCAGAATGAAGAAAGCTGCTCCAGCACCATCCAAGAAGGAAGAGAATACCTCCATAAAAATGTGTCTCTGAAATGAACTCCAAGTTCTCCAATATATAGGCATCTGTGGGGGTGTGTGACACATCTCTTATGCATATGAGATAAATCAGGCCGACCTTGCACATGTTGAATAAATTCAAAATACATGTTCTGCTCATCCGATCTGTAATATCCCGAAAGGGAAATAGACAGCAATACAAGCATACAACAATATGGAAAATGCCAGAAATAGAACATAAAGCAAATACTCATAAAAATGTCGGGAATGCTAAGCCATTTTATTAATCTGAGAATATAATGAAATACAATGGATAATCAGAATGATAGCACCTATTCTTGCTCAAGGCAAGTGAAGAACTCTCTCAGAAAGATAGGAAATGGCTGCCATAAGAAACTGCGTCCCAACTGCTAGGAAACTGTCGTAAACTGCTGCTGCTGCGGGAATGAACTGAAACTAAGGGCTGATCCCCTTGCCGGAATGCGATGAAAATTTTCAAATCACCTGTACTCGCCAACCCGGACCAAACCCAGAAACCATAACAAAAATGGACCACCTCCGAAAATGACCAAGGAAACCCTCCTCAAGGATTTACGCTGTCCCTCCAGGCCCATCGCAGATGCCAAATGATAGATGCTGAAACAGAGCCACAAACTCCCTGGAAAATCTCCAACTGGTAAAGACTGAGCCTCCACACCGGATCTCACTGAAACTCTTGCAGGAAACCCCGCACCGGAACACCTCCAACAAGAACTGCGTCCTCTCTCCCAGGGACTGCGCAGTCACCAAAAGAAGCCCAGCACCTCCGTAAAACAAACAACCAAATCTCCGATAAAAGATTGAAGGAAAAACCTTGCCCGAGCAGGCACTCGAAGTCCCCCGGGGCTAAGGGCGAGATCTCCGACCGGAGACACTCAACGCACTAAACAGTGCTGCAGACAAGCTAAACAGCCAGCGTGCTCAAGAAGACAAAAGTCTAGCTCAAATATCATCAACAACAAGAATGCCAAATGAGATGGCTCTCCCACCTTTTATAACGCTGGCCCTCCTCAAAAACCCTAACGTGGTCCCTCTCTCTCCCACGTGCTCCTCATAAAACTGTGCAGAAGCTCCTAGACGCTACGTGAGCCTCCCCTCATACGTGGTGTGGACCCCCAAGGCTCCCCCTTAAGTTATAACGTTGCACCTACTAGGGAAACACTTTATTTTATTTAAGTGAGTTAGACCCCCTTTCTCACTTTTATTTATTAATGAACTATAGTCGGCAAAACTATACAAAAATCAAATATTCCAATTAGCGGTGCTAATTAGGAATATTACAGTCTCCCCCGGCAAAATGTTGCTTGTCCTCAAGCAACTGAAGTGATGGATGTTGCAAAATCTTCTCATTCTCCCAAGTGGCATCCTCATCCGGCAAATTCTTCCACCTCACCAAGAATTCCCGGACCGTCCTGCTCCGCAGCTGCCTCTCCTTGGTATCAATAATAGCCTTTGGCTGCAACACCAGATGCCCCTCATCATCCGTGGGTGGTAGCTCATCCGTGACTGTCACTTGCTGACCCAATGCCTTCTTTAGGCATGATACGTGAAAAATGTTATGAATCTTGCTGCCTTGGGGCAGCTCTAACTCATATGCAACCTGTCCAATCCTGCGTATCACCCTGTATGGTCCATAAAAGCGGGGCTTGAGCTTCTCGGCCCCCTTCTTCTTTAATGTCGACTGTCGGTATGGCTGTAATCGTAGGTAGACCAGATCTCCTACCTCAAACTGTCTCTCCACCCGACCCCTATCAACATACAGCTTTTGTTGATTCTGTGCTGTGGCCATGTTGTCCTTGAGAGCTCGGAGGATGTCCTGACTCTTTTGGATCCAAATCTTGGCTCTCGGAGCCCTGCTAACACCAAACATCACATCCGCAAAGGATAAAGGATGATACCAATACAAAGCATAGAACGGTGACATACCAATGGACATGTGATGCGTCATGTTGTAGCAATACTCTCCCAAATGCAACCACTTCAGCCATGCTCGCTGCTGCCCACTGACATAGTTACGCAAGTAGCCCTCCAGCCACTTGTTAACTATCTCTGTCTGCCCATCCGTCTGTGGGTGATAACTAGTGCTCGGTGTCAACTCTGTCCCCACTAGCCGAAAAAGCTCCTGCCAGAATCCGCCCATGAAGCGGTTGTCCCTGTCACTGATAATGGTCTTAGGAAGACCATGCAACCTGAAAATCTCCCTGAAGAATAGCTATGCCACCTGTGCTGCTGTGTAGTGTGCGGATATGGCGAAAAAGTGAGCATACTTCGTCAGTCGATCAATGACTACGAAGATACAATCCTTGCCCTGTACCATGGGCAACCCTGTGATGAAGTCCATCGATATGCTCTCCCATTTCCCCTCTGGAATGGGAAGAGGCTGCAACAATCCTGCGGGATGGCTCATCTCTCCCTTGTTCCTCTGACAAACGTCGCACTCCCTGACATGCTGGAGTACGTCCTCCTTGAGGCCCTTCCATGAGAACCTCTCTCTAATGGCCCTGTAGGTTTTGGTAAACCCCTGATGGCCGGCTAATGGTGAGTCGTGTGAAGCATGGAGTATCTTCTTCTTAAGCTGAGATCCCTCAGTCAAGAAGATCCTGCCCCTGTAATAGATAATCTCATCAACCACCCTGTACCTGTCATTCGCTACCTGTCCATCCAACACCTCACATGCAAACCTGTCCTTAGAGTACTCCACCAACAGTCGAGCCCTCCAGTCTGCGTCCAAGCTCATAAGAGATAACATGGCCGGTCTACGTGAAAGGGCATCGGCTACCACGTTATTTTTTCCTTTGACGTACTCAATGTCAAAGTCATAGGCTTGGATCTTACTGATCCACTTCTGCTGCCTCTCCTGCAACTGCTTCTGCTCCAGAAAGAACCTGAGGCTGTTGTGATCGGATCTCACCCTGAATCTGCTGCCCACTAAATACTGCCGGTACTCGGCCAATGCATGCATAATGGCCAACATCTCCTTGTCGTATATGGAATACAACCTCTCATGCGGAAGGAGCTTCCGGCTCTCAAAAGCTATAGGATGACCACCCTGCATCAATACCGCACCAATCCCCTCTCCTGATGCATCACACTCCAGGACGAATGGCTGCGTGAAATCCGGCAATGCAAGCACGGGGCAACTACTCATCACCTCCTTGAGCCTTTCAAAGGCCCGTTGTGCTGTGTCTGACCAACTGAATGCCCCCTTCTTTGTCAAATCCGTGAGGGGTGCAGCGAGCTGTGAGAAACCCTTGACGAACTTCCTGTAGTAAGTGCAAATGCCAATAAATCCCCGAAGCTCAGTCACGTTCCTCGGCTCTGGCCAATCTCTGATGGCCCTGATCTTCTCCTCGTGGACACTCACCCCGTCCACTCCTATAATATGTTCCAAGTACAACATCTCCGTCAATCCAAACTCACATTTGGAGAGCTTGGCATAGAACTGCTGCTCCTCCAAGATGCGCAATACTGTCTCAATATGTTGGAGATGCTCCTCCCAAGTCCTGCTGTATATGAGTATGTCATCAAAGAAGACCAACACAAACTTCCTCAAATGACTGCGGAAGATATGATTCATGCACGACTGAAAGGTGGCTGGTGCATTGGTCAGCCCAAAAGGCATAACCAGAAACTCAAAGTGCCCATAATGACACCTGAAAGCGGTCTTGGGAATGTCCTGTTCCCTCACGCGAATCTGATGGTACCCCGATCTCAAATCAATCTTTGAGAAGAACCGTGCTCCTCTCAACTCGTCCATCAACTCATCGATCCTGGGAATGGGGTACCTGTTCTTCAGAGTCTTCTTGTTCAGAGCCCTGTAATCAATGCACATCCGCAATGTGCCGTCCTTCTTCTTCACCAATACCACGGAAGAAGCAAAAGGACTCGTGCTCGGCCGAATGTGCCCAAGGGCTAGCAACTCCTGAATAGCTCGCTCAATCTCATCTCGATAGGCCTTGGGATGCCTATAAGGTGTGGTGATCACTGCCTGTATCCCCTGCTCCAGCTCGATGGTATTCTCAAACCCCCGATCCGGTGGCTGCCCTGGCGGAATATCCCCGAATACTATGGCATACCTGTCAAGGATGGTCTGTACCTCTGGGTGCATTGCCTGTCCTGTAGTCGCTGCCTCTGATGCCCGCAGCTCTACTGCCCACTCTATATCTCCCTTACGGAAGGTTGCCTCCATCCGATGAGCCGAAACAGTCTGAGGCAGATATGTGTGCTGTCCTCGTATTTTCTCATGCCTCCCTGTCTTGGGATCGTCCCACTCCATCTCTAGGGCCTTCCAATCTGTCGTGACCTTCCCTAGAGTGATAAGCCACTGAACACCCAGTATCATGTTGGTGTCCGGAATATCGACCACAAAAAAGTGATCTGTCAATGTATAGGTACCCATCGTCACTGATAACTCGGGAACATATCGAGCACATACCATGGTCTGATCTCCTGGGACCAAAACTGAAAATCCATCAAAGCCCTCAGTCTGTATACCTCTCTGCTCAACCATCTATGCATCGATGAAGTTGTGGGTTGCCCCACTATCAACCAAAACTGAGACTCGCTGACCACGCACTGTCCCCCGTACACGCAGCGTCAAGTAATTGGGAACTCCCCGCAATGCGGCTAGAGCTCCTCCAGTAGGTGCAAACGACGCACCACCTGCTGCTGCTGGTGGAGGTGGTAAGGTATCCTGTACTGCACGACAATCTCCTGCCTCCACATCATCCTCCTCATCCTCTTCCTCGCTGCTCTCGGAGAAGACCTCAATGAAATGTGCTTTCCCAGCAGCACATCTATGTCCTGGTGCCCATGGCTCTTGGCAGGTGAAGCACAACTGCTTCTTCTTCGTCTCCCTCCTGGCCTCATCATCAACCTGCACCCGTCCGGGATTCCCCTTGGGAGGCAGAATCCTCGCGTCCTTCCCCTTAGGCTGGAAAGCCTATCTCTAAGGATAAGGTGTCCGAGTTCGGGGTAAGGCATCCTGTAAGTCTTGGGTCCTGCTGATAGCATCCTGGAGTGTAGCTGGTCTAGTCGACCTGACCAGGCCACGAAGTGGCTCTGCTAATCCCTCCACAAACATGTAGATCATCCGGGCTGCGGATAGATCTGGCACCATCACTGAAACCCTCAAGAAATCTGAAATGTATGTCTCAGGGCTCCCAGTCTGCTTGAGCCTCGTCAGCTCAACAAAGTGTTGTTCCAGATCCCCCCGGTCAAAACGCTCTATCACCCTCCTGGTAAACTCGGCATATGTCGTCACGGTGGAATGCCCGAGTGTCGTCATCCCATGAAACCACCAGTCCTGGGCCTCACCATCCAAATGTAATGTTGCCACCTTAATGGCTTCTAACTGCGACACCTGATTAAGCTGGAAATAGATGTCCAGCTTTTCTACCCAAGACTTTGCCGAACTGTTTGATGAGCCATCAAACATGGGCAAATGGAATCTGCTAGCTGCACGGTGGTCATCATGATGATGCCTATACCCTCTACGATGATCACGGGGTCTACTGTCACGCTGGAGCTGGAAAAAATCTCTGAATGAGATAAGATCTCTGAGCTCTGGCCCGTATGCCCGGTACTCTGCAAGATAGGCACCCATCTGGCCAGGCTCAGGCTCTGGCTCCTGCTGTGCTCCCATCCCTGTGTCCTCTGCTAGGAACGTGGGCATAGTGGATCGCGTGGGTGCATGTGATGCCATAATGGGGATAGCCTCACGCTCCGGCATATGGTGGGATGTGCCTAATCCCTCACCAATCTGAAAACCCCTTGGGGTTTTCCGCTGCCTAACCTCCAGCGCAGTGAGTCTCTGTCCCACCGTCTCCATCTGTCTCGACAGATCCTGCATTGTTTGGAGGAGCGTATCCCTATATCTCCTCGAATCCTCCTCGTCTGCCATAGGATCCTGCTACTCTGCGTCCACCACAGGCTGCTCCTGATCTGTATCTGTCACAGGCTGCTCCTGATCTGTGTCCACCACTCAAACACAGTCCCCCTCTCCGTAGGTGTTCTCCAACCTACGCTCAATGTCTCTGTATCTCTTACCTCTGTAACAGATGTGGGGTCTATCCCTCGGCCTCATAGACTGCTAGCTCCACAGGCTGAGCCAGATCTATGCTCTGATACCACTGTAATATCTCGAAAGGGAAATAGACAGCAATACAAGCATACGACAATATGGAAAATGCCAAAAATAGAACATAAAGCAAATACTCATAAAAATGCCAGGAATGCTAAGCCATTTTATTAATCTGAGAATATAATGAAATACAATGGATAATCAGAATGATAGCACCTATTCTTTCTCAAGGCAAGTGAAGAACTCTCTCAGAAAGATAGGAAATGCCTGCCATAAGAAACTGCGTCCCAACTGCTAGGAAACTGCCGTAAACTGCTGTTGCTGCGAGAATGAACTGAAACTAAGGGTTGATCCCCTTGCCGGAATGGGCTGAAAATCTGCAAATCACCTGTACTCGCCAACCCAGACCAAACCCAGAAACCATAACAAAAATGGACCACCTTCGAAAATCACCAAGGAAACCCTCCTCAAGGAATTACGCTGTCCCTCCAGGCCCAGCACAGATGCCAAATCATAGATGCTGAAACAGAGCCACAAACTCCCCGGAAAATCTCCAACTGGTAAAGACTGAGCCTCCACACCGGATCTCACTGAAACTCCTGCAGGAAACCCCGCACCGGAACACCTCCAACAAGAACTGCGTCCTCTCTCCCAGGGACTACGCAGTCACCAAAAGAAGCCCAGCGCCTCCGCAAAACAAACAACCAAATCTCCCGTAAAAGACTGAAGGAAAAACCTTGCCCGAGCAGGCACTCGAAGTCCCCCCAGGGCTAAGGGCGAGATCTCCGACCGGAGACACTCAACGCACTAAAGAGTGCTGCAGACAAGCTAAACAGCCAGCGTGCTCAAGAAGACAAAAGTCTAGCTCAAATATCATCAACAACAAGAATTCCAAATGAGATGGCTCTCCCACCTTTTATAACGCTGGCCCTCCTCAAAAACCCTAACGTGGTCCCTCTCTCTCCCACGTGCTCCTCATAAGACTGCACAGAAGCTCCTAGAGGCTACGTGAGCCTCCCCTCATACGTGGTGTGGACCCCCAAGGCTCCCCCTTAAGTTATAACGTTGCACCTACTAGGGAAACACTTTATTTTATTTAAGCGAGTTAGACCCCGTTTCTCACTTTTATTTATTAATGAACTATAGTCGGCAAAACTATACAAAAATCAAATATTCCAATTAGCGGTGCTAATTAGGAATATTACACGATCAAGATGATCTTTAGATCGATCTAGCACCTCTCCGAAAGATGAATCCAATAAAATTATTGGCATCGTCATCTGAGCATCACAACATGGAGTTTGGACCTAGTTGCCCAAAATTAACACTCCCTCTCAACTAGGGAGAACTCCACCCACTAGTGCCATCCAAACATGGTGCGTCATCCCGCTGTAACTTGCTTCACTGGCTTCTTTATTTCAAAACAAAAAGTGAGTCACAAAGACATCACTTCTAGCTAACCCAAAGTCAACTCAGAGGTCCGAAACCTCTATAGGACTCAAAGGAGTCACATACCAAACCGAAGTTGGTTTAACTGACCTGAAGTTAGTTGGAGGTCCGAAATCTCACTTGGACTCAAGAGAGTCATATACTAACCCGAAGTTAGTTTAACTGACCCGAAGTTAGTTGGAGGTCCGAAACCTCACTAGACTTGATCCCAGATCAAGTGGTTGGACACATGCCATCCTAGACATAGAAAGTACGGCAATCTCCAATGCCTCCATCGGTCTTGCTATGGTCTCTATTCACATTTCCCACCTCATTGGCCAAATGAGAGCTACTTCCCATGAGTCCGAAACTCCATGGGTAGGATGCATACGGGGCATAGATCAGAGAGAGGTAAACCAACTCAATATCATCACGGTGGGGCGGAAGCACACCAACAAAGTTCGGCAAGCCTAGCCCTGTGGTTGCTTATAGCTCCAAGAAGCTATCCCCAAAGCCCCCCTGAAGCTCCCAGAGCTCATCGTCCAACAAGACCCTCCAAATAGGGTCGTTCCATGATTCCAAGATTCTCACGAAAGGTTAGGAACATGACCTTCCCCAAGGGCTCTGTGAGAATATCCACGACCTGCTCATCAGTTCCTATATGATCGAGCCTTACGGCGCCTCGCTGTACCATATCCCAGATAAAATGGTACTAGACGTCAACATACTTGGATCGATCGTGGAACACAGGATTCTCTGACAAACTAATCCACCTCTGGTTATCACAAAGGATAATGGTGGCATCTAGCACATGCTCGAACAACTCACTGAAGAGCTTTCGTAACCAAGTGGCTTCATGTTATGAATATAATTCATAACTTAAGTATTAAATATAGTCATTAATAGAATAAAATAGAATAAATGTAATTATTAGCTAATCAGTTAGGATTATGTTAAATAGTCATTAGGTTAATGAAAAGGCATGTCTAAAAGACATGCCCATTCGTGAAAAGGTACCTGCATGGGTATAAAAGCGGGACCTCATTGTAAACTTTCAATCATGTCATATCTTATCAATAAAATATTTATTATTATAAATACCTCTTGTGTATTTTTATAATTAAAGCCTTTTGCTATTAAATCTACAAATCTACATGAATTCTCTAATTGTTGAAGCTTTTCTTGAATTTTTCTAATCTGCTCAATTATTTTGGGATCTTCTCGTAATGGCACATTATACGGTAAACAATGTTCCCGGGCTCGTACACTACGTTCGTAAGCCTGTAGAACGATGTTGTGTGCCATTGCTTCAACCTGGCTTTGATACCACTGTAACAACGGAATTCGTAGATTTGGATACTGTAGCAACAAGATTTGTAGATTTGTAGATTTAATAGCAAGAGCAGCTTTAATTATAAAAATACACAAGATGTATTTATAATAAATATTTATTAATATGATATATGACATGATTGAATGATTACAATGAAGAATGTGAAGTAATTACAAGAAATTCTACAACTACGCTAGTGTTTGAATTTGGTCATTTCGAACAAATGGAAGAGGAACAGGGAAGGATCAGAGACGCCATTGTCAACGCACAGCGGCACGAAAGTACAGGAAGGAAAAAGTCTCAAACCATATCATATTGTTCTATAGATTATGCACAGGCTGTTGGTGTAGCAAGGCACAGGATTTATCATATGAAAAAAAAACAGAAAGGCCTTCTAGACAATGGGCAGGAGACGATCCCAAGTTACATTTGCACTAAATGTACTCTCAGCTATTCTGCCTTTGATTTAATAAGTCTACTCGATGAGATGGATGGTACTTTTCTCTGTGAAAAATGCAATACGCTTCTTGTTGCTGAGAGAGCAGCTCTAAAAGAGGAAGATGAATCACATCGTCAAGATGCGTGGGCAGTTATCAGCGCATACTTTGAAGAGAAGGGGTTGGTCCGCCAGCAACTCGATTCCTTCGATGAATTTATTCAGAATACCGTGCAGGAAATCGTAGAGGAGTCATCCCAAATCGAGATTTGACCCGAATCTCAACATAATCCCGGGAGACAAACTGACTTCAAAGAGACTATTTTCAGGATCAATTTTGGTCAAATATACATCAGTAAACCTTTAATGACAGAATCCGATGGGAAAAATTATACTATGTATCCGCAGGCAGCACAATTAAGAAATTTGACCTACGCAGCTCTAGTATTTGTTGATGTTACTAAAAACGTGTTTAAGAAATGCCATGATGGTGAAGAGCTGTTAGAAACACAAGAAATTCCGCAAGTTTTCATTGGGAAGGTACCATTGATGCTGCGCTCTGCATATTGCACATTAAATAATTCACATCGGCTACTTCTCGAAAAAGTTGAGGAACAACTGAAACCATTGACAGATCAGTTAGCACTACTGAAAGATTTATCTCCACCTGACTATGTTAGTCTCCAAGAATGGGAGGCTAGACATGCTGACCCTGTTGCTAATGAATCTCAAGGAAAAAAAATGCCTTCCAAAGAGGAGAAAAAGGCTTGGACGGCAATGAAGTCTAAGGGAAATGATGCAGAATTAGCCTTCTCTGCAGAGTTAAGTGGTATGGTAAAGGCAAAAAAACTGGCTCGTGAAATTTATCCTTGGGTGAAGGAGAGAACTATATTAGTACATGGCCACAAGTTTGCTATCGAAGTAGTTGTTCAAACTCTTCTTCATATTGGATCTAAAAGCTTCACTCAGCTAGTTACTGTCCTAGAGAGATATGGGTATGTTCTGAGTAAATTGGCTTCTGATGAATCAAATCAAATTTTAGTCATATCAGAGGTTGCTAAACTGTGGCAAAATAGTGCCCAAATGACTGCTATTGCAATTGATCGCATGATGGGATATCGTGTTATTTTTAATATTGCTATTGTGAGCTGGTTTTTTTCTCCTGCCAACATTGAACAATTCCACACTTCAGACCGGCTCTGGGAGGTTTTAAGAAATGCTGTTAGCAAAACCTACAATCGCATTTCAGACTTGAGAAAAGGGGTTGCATCTGCTGAGAAATCTGTTCAAAAGGCCACCGAGCATAACAAATCTTTGGAGAAAGCCGCCATCATTTTCAATGTGGGAGCAATACACAACCAGATCGCCGTTTCAGTTCGGTGCCTCAAGGGAGCTTCCAGAGCGTTCAAAATCCAGACATATGAAAATCTAGAGACCATTCGAAGGTTATTTGAGCGAAGCCTTTTTGGTGTCCTCAGAAATTTTAACTTGCGGTCATTAGCAGCGGATTTGTGCAATTCCGTGGATGAGTTTATCAATAGTTATTTGGAGAAAATGCCTCTGAAACTTTGGGGGGATCCTCGCCCTGTCTTGGCCGACGACTTCTCTCCTGTGGAGGAGACCGAACCCTTAAAGTGTGATAATCTCAAATGGGCGTTTCTGAAAAGCCTCTGTATTCCACAAGGCAAAACTACAATGCGTCCACAGTAAAATCCACGCTGCCCATGAATAGACACGATTGTCCATAAGAGATAGACACGACTGTCCAGCCATTTCATAAAATAAAAATTATTATAAGTTCTCTATATAAAGGATTATAGTTTAACTTGTTAATTTATAAAGCTAAATTATAATAAACTTTTATAAGGTTACTTTAAAAAAAATTTATTAATTTAATTAATTAAAATTACTATTTAATTAATTAAATTAATTTATTAAAAAAAAAAAAACATGGATGGAGTTCAAAGAGGATGTATAAAGAGAATTCTACAAGAAAGATATATATGCCTCACAAATAATCCAAAGTTTAAAAAATAAAAATAAAAATAAAATAAGGAATTATAAGGATGAGTTAAAAAAAAGGAAGGTACCAGTGATTAAAGACATGCCCATTCGTGAAAAGGTACCTGCATGGGTATAAAAGCGGGACCTCATTGTAATCATTCAATCATGTCATATATCATATTAATAAATATTTATTATAAATACATCTTGTGTATTTTTATAATTAAAGTTGCTCTTGCTATTAAATCTACAAATCTACAAATCTTGCTGCTACAGTATCCAAATCTACGAATTTCGTTGTTACAGTGGTATCAAAGCCAGGTTGAAGCAATGGCACATAACATCGTTCTACAGGCTTATGAACGTAGTGTACGAGCCCGGGAACATTGTTTACCGTATAATGTGCCATTACGAGAAGATCCAAAATAATTGAGCAGATTAGAAAAATTCAAGAAAAGCTTCAACAATTAGAGAATTCATGTGCGGAATTCACAAATTCATGTGCCGAAGTCTCAAACAGTTTTAAAAAAATTTCTGCAGTAACACAAAAAGATGAAGATGAAGCTGGTCTTGAGGAGGATCCAAATAAAGTTGATTCTACTAGTCGGAAGACTATTGAAGAATACATTTATGATTCTGAAATCAGCCATTTAAGTTCTAGAAATGGAAAACGGAAATACAGTGGTATTGAAGCAACTCCCATGTCTCAGGCAGAGTTGTCAACTTCAGTAGGTGCTGAACAATCTGCTTTCCATGGTTGTGATGGTTCCAGCACAAATTGTGTTAATGAGAATGATGTGTTGATGCCTCCTCCAAGGCCTGGTTATTCTATGGCTTACGGAAACAATGAAACTTATAATGTCACTGTAAACAGAGAACAAGACAATAGTCATAAAAGCATCAGTGGAAATGAGAAGACTAAAATTAATGACAACAAAAATTGCCTGGGAAAACCCTTGCAAATTGAAGAACATGAAGTAATGAAAAATGATGATATCCTAGGTAATGCAGTTCCTTCAGCTTTGTTGAGTATAGAAAAGGCCGAATCTGCAGAAACTGGTCATGGAGGTTGGACTGAAAGTGTAAATGAGAGGGATGAAGAAACCAGCAGGAAACAGAAAGTAGATATCGACGAAGAGAGTCAGGTTAGAGATTCAAATGTAGGTCGAGGCATAGTGCAGGGATCGTTCATTTGGAGAGGAATTAAAAATGTTAGTGAGACATGTTTCTTAAACGTAATTCTGCAACGTTTGTTAGCCATGGATAACATAAGGGAGAGATATGTGAAGCCCTGGGATCAAATCTCATATTCAAATATCACTTACCAAATTTGTAAGTTGATTGATTTTATGCCACAAGCATCTTCAGCCGCACCCCTTGCCTTCAACATTGCAGTGGCAGCCTCATCGTCTTCAACCTCAAGTCTGTCTTTTGGCACTTCTGGGCCATCTTCGGTTTTCACCCCAGGTTTTCCATTTGGAACTCCCGCGTCATCATCGACTTCGACACCAGGCTTAACTTTTGGAAACCCGGCTTCTTCATTTTCCGGGTCTAGCTCATCTCAACCTTCATTTGGATTTGGCAATACGGGTTCTGGTGCTGCAACTGCTGCGACATCCTCGCAGATGCTTTCAGTGAGGATGACTTTAGAAAATTGCAGTGGTGATAGGAGTCACAGTCGCAGTCATGAAAGACGCAATTATATGCACCGAACGAGATATGAAAGACGTCGAAGCATAATATTTGACCCTCGACTGGACACATCGATTGACAACGGGGAGATGGCAGTTTTTTTAAATGGTGTTTTGAACAGCAGCTGGCGTGGCATTGCCAATTCCAAAGGGGAATTAGTAATTTCAAATTCGCCAGGCGAGAGCAACAATAAACAGAAGCGAAATCTTCAAATGTTTTACGACTTGAACATCGAAATTCTCGTAAAGCTGGTGATGAATGCTATAGAGCCCCCATTTTCTCAGAATAAAAAGACCAGCATTTTGCTCTTTGAGTGTCTTTACCTCATTTTCAGAAACATTGAATTCCAGGAGTTTATCGAACTGTCAAAGTACAGGGAATCGTCCTCGGCCTTTGCAGCTGAAACTCTATTATACCAGCGGCATACCATTATCGTTCACATTGGTGAATCGGCCAACAGCGGGCATTGTGTTGCGTATGTCAAAAATGCAAATGACGACAGAGCCACGTCATCCGCAATGGGATTCACGTTTGCTATGAAACCACTCCACGTACAGACACGTCGTTTAGTTCAACAAACGGTGTATCGATTTATTAGGTATGACGGTTTAAAAAAAAACGGACGAGTTTTTGATCGATATATATTATATATATGTTATATAGTTACAACTAATATAATATAACATATATATAGTTTATATTTATAATAAATTATTATAAATAAATAAAAAGAAATATTAATTTAATTAATTAAAATTACTATTTAATTAATTAAATTAGTGAAGAGAAAAAAAAGAGAGGGAAGTAGTTCCATATTATTATAAAAATAAAATAAAACCAATTTGACCATCCGACACAATTATTAAATAATATATATATATATATATATATATATTTGAGGAAAAGTAAAAAGGGCAATAGAGAACCCAGTTCAAGATAACATTACTGGAGAATTATTCAAGTCAAGGTATCAACGATGAATCACATAACCCAAGATGACAAATGCCAGATGAAGGAAATTGTCGAAAAGTTGAGCTTTGAGGACAAAGCTTTCCGAGAAGGAGGCAATGTTATGAATCTAATTCATAACTTAAGTATTAAATATAGTCATTAATAGAATAAAATAGAATAAATGTAATTATTAACTAATCAGTTAGGATTATGTTAAATAGTCATTAGGTTAATGAAAAGGCATGTCTAAAAGACATGCCCATTCGTGAAAAGGTACCTGCATGGGTATAAAAGCGGGACCTCATTGTAATCATTCAATCATGTCATATCTTATCAATAAAATATTATTACTATAAATACATCTTGTGTATTTTTATAATTAAAGCTGCTCTTGCTATTAAATCTACAAATCTTGCTGCTACAGTATCCAAATCTACGAATTCCGCTGTTACACTTCACAACAGGCCATACACGCTGCAATGTATTCGGCCTCAGCGGTGCTCAAAGCTACCGACTTCTGCTTCCTGCTTGAAGCGGACTCAAGAGAGAAGCATCATCCAAATGTGCTCTTGCGATCCACCACACTTCCAGCCCAATCGGCATCAGCATGTACACGGAGTCTCAAACTCTTGGCAGTGTATCTCAGCCCATGGTCTATCGTGCCTCAGAGATATCTCAAGAGTTTCTTGGCACCAACCTAGTGAATGTTATGAGGATCAACCATGTCTATCATGCCTCAGAGATATCTCAAGAGTTTCTTGGCACCAACCTAGTGAATTTTATGAGGATCAACCATGTGTTGACTCAAAATGTTCACTACACAACATACGTCTGGACAAGTGTTCCCTAAGAACATCAGGGACCCTACGAATTGACGATACTCGGTAGGATTTGCCAGCACAGGCCCAGCAACGCTTTCACTTAACTTCTTAAAGTTAAGCTCCATCGGTACGGACTTAGAGTTCACCATTCCAAATCTATCCAGCAACTTCAAAATATATTTTCCTTGAGAGAGAGAATCTCGTGAGGTCTCTACCAGACCTCCAGGCCTAGTAAGTAATGCATCAGTCCTAGGTCCTTCATCTCGAACTCAGAAGCGAGCTCCGTCTTACATTGATGAATGAGGGTCAGCACCAGTCAGGAAGAGATCATCCACATAGAGAACCAAAATGAGAGGCTTCTCTATCAACCTTGAAGTAAAGGTTCGGATCAACATTGCTTCGAGTGAAGCCCAGCTTCCTTAAGTAGCTATCTATCCTCTCGTACCAAGCCCTGGGGGCTTGCTTCAACCCATAGAGGGCTTTATTCAACCTGAATACATGAGAGTCTCTATCTTGAACTTTGAACCCCAGAGGATGCTCCACATACATCTCTTCCTTTATCGAACCATGCAGAAAGGCGATCTTCTCATCCATCTGATGAAGACTCCATAGATCATAGGTGCAATCATAATCAATGCCTTCCTAGAGAGAAGTCTCAGGCAACACATCTTGCCTTGTACTTTTCAACACTCCCATTAGATCCATGCTTGATCTTATAGAGCCATATCGAGATGACAACAACTTTGTCCTCCGGTCTCGGGACCATATCCCAGACATCATCCTTCATAATGGACTCGTACTTTTTGAGTATAGCATCCTTCCAGACTTGATGCTTTACGGCTTCTTCAAATGATCCAGGCTCATATTGTACTCATGGCTGCTGGATACCCTTGGTATCTATATGGCTTCTTGCTTTCCCGGAATGTCCCCATTTGGGGCATATGACTCTCGGCATCCTTGAGAGTATCTTTGAGCCATGAGGGTCTTCTCTTCTTTCTTCCAAGAACGTCATTTTCTCAGGAGCATACACGGTTGTGGTCTCCCTCTTAATGCCAACTCCTCTTGTGAGAGAAGATATCTATAAGAACATCCTCCCAAGGGTTTCACAGGCAGCATATCAGATAAGTCAGAGTGTATCAGATGTCTTTGTGATACTTGAGGAATGAAGAAAAGTCCCCTATGCTTTCCTTTGGCACAACCCTGACAAATGCTTTCATGATTATTTTTGAATTCAGGCATCCCAGACACCAACTCGGAAAGGGCTTTGTAATCATGGGCCTGAATCTTATTCTCCCACTGTCAAGGCCATACAAGAGTCATAGCCATATGCTGCCATATATCTGTCATTCATCTTGACAGGTATCATATTTTGTCATTATCATGCAAATCACTATCACTTCTAGACAAAACTGAAGATGTCAAACTTCATGGTTATATATGATTTTTCATATGCCTCTGAAGGTACCATAGACCAAGTTCATATAGATTCTGCGCTATACAATGAGGTCATATATTCTTTACCATCTGTCACTGTTCTAAGGCTCATCGACCAGCCATCTTAAATTTATTCAAAGACAGACAAACTTTCCATGTAAGAATTAATTTTACATACCTCTTCTTTTGTATGCTTTCTTACAGTAAATTTCCAACATCATTGCCCTAAACAAGTAGATGGCCCAATCAAAGACTACAATTTGGCATCCTGGCATTAGTGAGCAAATGATACCTTCCTGAGCTAATCGGATGAAGCTTGGTCTGGTTAGGGCTTCTTGTAAATCATTGTTATTCCAAAACTTCCTCATTTCAGCTACAACCTTTCTTGGCATACCTGATGATGCCCTTCGCTGTCTCTAAGGGTTGATATGAACCCTTGTTAGACATCTCGGCCTCCTTATCTGTGCTTGTGTATACCTATGGCCCTTTCTGAAGTAACAGGTCTAAGGTGCAGCTGTACCAAGAGGGAGATTATACCTCACATTGTCCATAAGTCAGCCACAAATTCGGCCTACTCTCTCTGTTCTTGAAATCAGATCTGTAATGACAAATTTACCCATACAAGGAGACCAAAATTCTCCTCAAGACCAGCGACCATCCTATCTGAAGTATCTCTATCATAGCAACAAATTGTCGTGTCATTGTCACCACAAGAACTCATCACCAAATTGTGATCCTTGTAGCCACATTGAATCTTATTGTAATGTCATCAAAGATATCACTGAATTTCAGCAGCTTCTTTATATTACTGATATAAGACTCCTTCCTAGCAACGAGACATATATCAGAATTCATGTCACGAACTTCGGAGATACATCTAGCGTGTCTCAAGTTCTGTGATCCGAATTCTGGGGTAGATCTGAGTTTCATCACCCTTGAAACATATTTTTGTTGTCTACATCATCTGAACTTGTTTCTATATAGGAGATCCAAAGCCTATTTCTGTTTAGCCCATTCGATAACTTTAGAGAGACATGACTTCGTTGTCCCTAGAAAGGTCCTCTCTTTCCCTTAGATGACTCTTCAAACTCCACATGACAGAAATCGTAAATACGTAACTGTCCAAATGCAAGATCCAGAATTTTGCCTTTAAACATCAACAATCATAAGTGGTCAAATGTAGTCAGAAATTTTCCTCACCTGCTTTAGATATGAAATGAGTTCTGGTTAAGGTTTTTTGCCCTATGACAACAAACCCTTTGCACTCCTATAAACATTATTACAAGGCTACGGATTCCCTTTTTAAGTCATTGTCCACAATCTAAGGCTGATTAGGGCTATAGTTACAGCCTTCCACAACTGGTTGGAGTTAGATGCAACCCTTCCCAGCTTCCTAATGACAGCGGCATAACGGTGACCCCAGATCTTGTCCTGTATAGGGCTGTGTCCTGATTGAAACAACTTCCTTGGAGTTGCGGCAATCCTTCTTTAGAGGATTCGCACACTAGGCAGCTCTAAACTATCCACAGGTCTACGACTGACTTGATGATGGATCTTGGTCTGTGGGAGAGGGTTAATAATGCTCAGATTAAGCATCATTTATCCTAGATCTGCTTGGCATCCTATCTAAGGAGCTCATTCTATATGGAGGAGGGAAATCATGTAATGAAACCCCAATACATCTACTGAGATTTTCCTGAAACCAGCAGCAGTCTACCCATAGCTTCCTCGGCAAGCAAATAGACTCACTCAAAATAGACCCAACCTCTCTGTTCTTCTTGAAACCCTTGGCAGCCTCTTCACGTTGTTTATAGAAGGCTTTTCCACTTAAAATAGCCACTGTCTCCTATAGCACTCGGCCTCCACACGTTGTCCTAAGGCTCCTTCTGGCTTTGGCTAGGCTTCTTCCAGTTTCGGCTAGGCTTCTTCCTCCACGTTGAATGTTAGGGCACCAACCAACCCCAACAGACCTGAAGTCGAGGTCTCCTCACTCGGCCTTCTTCCAGCAACTCAGTCACCTGAAAACAATCCTTACCTCGCTGCCCTAGATTCTCAACTAGATGGGCTTTGTCTTCTCCTAGCTCTGATACCATGTTAATTTCTGAAGATGTTCTATGCTAGGTGCAAATATACTTTAAACTTCTAGGGCTCTATCAAAGTAAGATGCAGGTAGAACATACCAATAGATCGATGGAAGACAAGCCAAAATAGAGATAAAGAATGGTGGCGTTATGGCAATCAGTAGGATGCTTCAACCAGCAAAGTCTTCATAATGTCAACTTCCCATATGTGTCACACAACCCCAAGACGTCTCATCAAGAACGCTCCACCAAGATGCTGCACCAAGAAACCCTAAATGCAGAATGAAGAAAGCTGCTCCAGCACCCCCCAAGAAGGAAGAGAATGCCTCCACAAAAATGTGTCTCTGAAATGAACTCCAAGTCTCTCCAATATATAGGCATCTGTGGGGGTGTGTGACACATCTCTTATGCATGTGGGATAAATCAGGCCAACCTTGCACATGTGGAATAAATTCAAAATACATGTTCTGCTCATCCGATCAAGATGATATTTAGATCGATCTTGCACCTCTCTGAAAGAGGAATCCAATAAAATTATTGGCATTGTCATCTGAGCATCAGATGGATTTTGGACCTAGTTGCCCAAAATTAAAAAGAAGTAAACCATGATACTACAGTAGGATTTCTGCATAACTGGATACAGTAGAATTTTCACAGAGAGGGGCAGAGGTAACTTCCGGTTGGAGATCTTTCCTGATCCGGAGAGTACAAGGTAGATAGGACAAAGAGCAGTCTGGAGAGGCAGCACAGAGCCAGCCATGCAAAGGTTACGTAGAGGCTACGCAGAGCTTCAAAGGGAGTCTGTACTTCTACTGTGAGACAGTTAGGATCTAGTGCCGCAGCCAGGGTATGAGACCGGGAGGCTAGAGGGCTAAAGTTTCTAGTCATTAGGGGTATTTTGAGGTCTCAAATGGGCCTCATAAGGAAATTATAAAGTAATAGTGGAAATAATAAAATAATATTAGATTACATCATCAAATTTTAGAGGGAAAAAAAGAAAAAACTACTTTTTCAACTCGTATTTTCAACTTATCTCCCTATGGGTTTACTCCAATTTCGAGCGGGAACACTCGTTGGATGCAGAATTTGATTCCTCATACAAGGAGTACCCATTTGCATACTTTTTATGGACCCTGCTACACGAAAAATGAAAAATACACGAAAAATGTGATTGCAATCACGTTTTTTCATGTATTTCTCATTTTTCCTGTAGTAGGGCCCATTGAAAGTGTTCAACATGGGTACTCCTTGGATTAGAAATTAAATTTTGCATCCAACGAGTACTCCCGCTTGAAAATTGAGTAAACTCACAGAGAGATAAGTTCAAAATATGAGTTGAAAAAGTAGTATTATTATTTTATTATTTTATTATTTTTTAATCTTTTTACTTTTTTACCCAAAATGGTGAATCATCCCCCATGGTTGACATCATCATCTTGAATCCTATTGGTTCTTATAAAGTTTATTTTGGTTGTACATTTTTCTTAGGAGGCCCATTTAGACCTCAAAAGTTCTCTAATGTGGTAGAGAGATTAGAGGTGCAGCGCAGTCCCTTGAGCAGTGACGCAGTAACTGCATAGGAGTGATGTAGTACTGCGCAAATACAGTGCAGAGGCTCATCTCCAACACAAATCAGTTTTAGATCTTTCAGTGACGGGGTGAGATTATTTCACCAGCTCTTTGTTCAATTAGATATTTGTATAGGATTACCAGTGAAGGCATTCGAAGAATTGTATTCAGATTTCCTGCATAATAAACAAACCCTCAGTTGTTGCACTAGTTTTCCTGAATTGGGATTTTCCGGGGACTTAGTCCAAAAATAACGGTGTCATGTGTCTATGGTTTATTCTTGCTCAGATCTTGTTTCCACACTTATTTATTTCCGCGGATTAAATTTGTGAAGGTTGTAGTGTATGGGTTTCAATATTTACCGTAGAACACAGTAAATAATTTGTTCAGTAATTAAAAGATAGAAGAATTCTCATTAGTTGCTGCAGTAGGATTCCAGGTAGCGGAATTTTCACATGGTATCAGAGTTTGTTTAGCAGTGCAGGAGGAGAAAGAGAGCAGACCAGAAGGATCCAGCGTTGAAGAAGAAGCAGGAGATCAAAGAGCTACGTAAGCAGCAAATCGATTTCCCTAGTGATTGCACAATCCAAGCCAGGAGGGCTAGATTTGCAAGGAAATCTCTCTCTGAGTGAGCCGACAGAGAGGTAGGATTTTCCAGTTTGCAGGTTGTCAGAGGCAGAAGAAGCAGCGCAACAGATTTAACGCAAATCAGCTGGTGGGACACAGTTTTCATGTAGCAACAATTGTTGGTGCAGAAAGCGTTAGAAGAGAGTAACAAAACACATTTGGGGGGATTCTAACCTTAGAGAGTTTCTTGCCCAAGAAATTTTAATTTCCCATGCAGAAGCAGCGAGTTCATGGCTTATTTAGCTTACTATAGCAGGGAGTGCGTAGAGCTAGTTGTGCAGAGGGTTAGAGGCAGTTGTGACCAGGATCGGTTGGAGGGTGCCTTTAACTATGTAATCTGGAAGGTAAGGATCTCCTTTCTTTTGGATGAGCATGACCTCAAGACCTTCATCAACAGTACATTGGTTGAACCTGTAGATGCCGCACAATTGAGAGCCTTCAAGAAGAACATGGCAAAATCCAAACGGTAGATCCACGATGGGGTGAAGGATCATATTGTCTCACATATTTCCAGCAAAGGTACTGCAAAGGAAATGTAGGATGCGTTGGCCATGCTATATCAGAGGTCTTCCAAGCATAGGAAGATCTCTTTTGGAGGAAGAGATGCAGACTACTAGGATGCAGAAGGGAGAACGCATTGATCCATTCCTTTCAAATCTTCAGGAAACCAAAGATTAATTGGCAGCTGTAGGTGCAACTGCTCGAGCCACAGAGATGGTCATATTGGCCTTAAATTTCATGTCCGAAGAATATCAAGTCTTTGTCCAGAGTATCCTACGCAGAGAGAAGTTATCGGACTAGAAAGGAATGTGGGCGGCTCTTCAGCAAGAAGAGATGAGGAGAGACTTACACAAGTGTAAAATTGATGGCAGCAGTAGCAGTGGGACAAAGGATAAGGAGGAGGAGGAGAATGCGCCCTTGCATCAAAGGGGAAGCAAGAGCAGCAAAGACGAAAGAAGGACGTTTCAAAGTTTAAATGCTTCCGATGTGGCGAGATGGGACATTACGATACACAATTTCCTCTCAAGAAGAAGGACAAATATGAGAGGCATGATCCGCAAGCTACAACTGCAAAGATTGAGGAGGAGGAATTCACAATGATTGCCCACATATCTCTAGGGGAGAATTAGGGTGATCTAGAGTTGTAGTTCAACAGAACTGTAGTTGGGCAAGATCCTCGAGAAGTCCACCTCTCGGATCATCACCTTGCTACGAAACCTCGAATTAGAAGTAGCAAGATGGACAAGTTTTCAGTTGGTGCAGAGGAGTGCAGAAGTGACAGCGCAATGGCTAGAGAGCGCCAGAGTCCGCAGAGCAGAGTTGGCAGCAACTGAGGGAGGCATAGTGCAGAGTCAACAATAGCACAGCAGCTTCATAGGGACAACGCAAAAACTAGTAGTGGTCATATCTTTAGTACGAGATGCATCCTACTGAACACTTAGTTCAGATTTTGGATGTTTTTCTGTTGCAGTGAGCAACAGAGTTGCAGTGTAGTGGCAGTTGGAAGAAATACACAGGGTCAATAGCAACACGGATGCAGCAGCGCAGTGTTGGTGGGTAGCAGTGTCAGACATCAACAACGCAGAGGGAGATGTTGCAGAATCAGAGCAGTACTTCAGCTGGATGTATTGCTAGAGCACTTTCCTCGCTAAGAGGGAGTGTTGATTTCTAGTAGCATCGGATGAGCTCTGTTGACCACTCCGTGTCAACGACCTCATAGCAGTACACCCCCATTTTTGAAAATGGGATTCATCATGTTCAAGGTGTTCATGCCATTCAGATTTCATCGACAGTCGACAGTTTTATAAATGATATAAACCCATTCTGCATGTTTATGATGTAAATGATCTAAGTAAGATCACCATGTATGTAACAACCTAGGTAAGCCTAGTATTTTGGTGATGGTTTCTATCCTAGGAGGTTTTTTGTCTCACTGATTCATTTGTGTTTCTCGACACAAGTGATCGGCAGAGTTTTCCCCTCCAGCCTCACCCCAAAGCTAGCGTGGATTTTGTCATCAAGATGCTAAGTGAGTCCTAGTGTTTTCTATCGAGTCTTTATAAAAGTAGTTTGGGAATAACCCTAGCTAATTGGCCAGATTATTTTATTACAAGCTACTTGGTCTACTAGAACATGTTTTGAGTCGCACAGTTGGGTAGCTATTTGAGGGTCTATCACGAATGGGTATTCCCCCTTTATGTGTCTAAATGTATTTATCTTATGTAAAGAGGGTTGGAAAAATAATTAAATCCCCTCTCAGTCAATTAATTAAATTTTCTAGCCAAATTAATTTAAAAATCCTAAGCCAGAAATTTAATTAATTTTAAGTCCTAGGTGATTTAAAATTCTTCAAAGGCAAAATTCGTGGGTCTTTAAAAAATAAATTTTTAAAGGTTCCAGGCCAAGGGAATACTAAGAATTTCAAGAAATTTTGGACCCTTGGGCCTTGGTGGTTAAGTCAGTCAAAATTTTGAGGTAATTAACGCAAAAATATTATTTTTGGGTTAATTAAAAAGAAATTAAATGATAAATTCGAATTTCCTCAAAATTATAATTTCGACGGTCCAGATTAAAAGATAATTAAATCTTTTTTTACAATCGAGATTATTTTGACAAGGATCAACTGAACTAGTCGTTGAAGATTTTATCTTATAAATTATAGGTCTTTGTATGTCATTTGCATCTGATCTTTGAATCGTGCACTAGTTCTCAGAAGCTCTTGTAATTTTTGTTGATCAATAAAACATAAAGACTTTGGGGTTATAGACTTTGGTGTTCCTTTTCCAGATCTATGTGATGATATTGTCTTTAAACTCTGCTACTTTTATTGGCATCTGATGGTTGATGGCCTTTATGGATTGATATGCATACAAGTATCTTATGCAGGTTTCTGGGATTTCTTAAATTGCATTTTGATTTGACAGAAATATTAGTTATCTATGTTTCTGAAAGGTCTCATGGTTATTTTTTTTAATCTCTTTCAATCTAAAATTCAGATATAAGTGTGCAAAGATCATTATTCAAGATTTGAGCGTTTGGGGAAATCTTCAGTTAGATCAGCCGACTCTTAGATTCTAGGAAATCTGAAAAAGCCCATTGTTTCCTAATTTCTGAAGTTATCTCACGAAATATTTTTTGTAGGGCCTTCTCGGGCTTGTGCCTCTCTTAATTTCGTTTTTTTTTATTAATTGTGTAGAAATTTCTATTTTCTCAACCCGGTTTTTAGTTTCACCTTATTTCTCCAAATAGTTAAATGCCCTTTCCCATAGCCTTACATTCAACAAGCTAGAAAATAAATATTTTCTGAAAACACAAATTCTGGAAAATTTTCACAGTGTTGGAAATTGCAGAAATAAAAATCAGCAAACTAAAATAGCCACACAAAACATTTTAACACAGTGATTTTTGGTCAACATGACCCCGGAAAAACCCCCTACAACTCTTGGGGAAAACCAGTTCGAAAGCTTCTCTTTATTTTCTGAATATTGCTTTTACAATGATGCAGAAATTTACACAGCAAAAAAATTACAGCAACTTTGAAACAAAACTTACCTCGAAAACCGTGTCAAACTCCACCTCGATTTCCGTGTCCACAAAACAAAAAAATTACAGCAGAAATTACAGCCTTCAAAACTGTACGAACAACCTCGAAAACAGTGTCGAAATGGCTGTATGGCCTCCCTCGAAATCTGTAGTTTTCTCTCCTCAAAATTCATGCCCACTTGCCTGAACTTCGTGCTACCTTACGTTATGCAGTTTGCTAAAAATTAGTGCTACGCCTCCTTCTCAACTGCTCAAAAATTTTCTTCAACTTTCTCCTTCTCCTTCTCTCAATCTACTCGGTAAAGAATTAATGAATGATGACCTTTTCTCTCATTTTCCTCCTTTAATAGAACTCTCATTGACTTTTGGGTTATCCCCAAATCAATGGCTGAAATAACTTTAGATCTGAAGTGAGATTAAATGCTCTTTTAAAATCTCACTTTCTATTTTTTAATTCACCCCACTTTAATAAAGCCCCACTTAGTCATTTATTTCTAAAGTCACTTTTCCTTTCTAATTTTACATTAACTTTATTAAAGTCACTTTAAAATTAGACTTTAGTAACTTTTTCACTTAAAGTAACTTTTAAATTAAAATTTACTTTATAACTTTATAAAGCCATTTTAGAGAAAAATTAAGTTCTTTGAGACCACTTTTCCCTAGGCCAAAGATCGAAGCCTTAGGGAACACATCCTCACGATAACAAGTACTAGCACTCCCTCTTACCAAGGAAGGTCTTCCTCACCACACCCATCTTATCTCTCAGAAGTGATATGCTTGCAATGGTAAGGCTTTGGTAAGAGAATCTACAGCTTTGCTCATTAGTGAGAATATATTCGAGCTTCACGGCGATCATGCACTTTTATAGTCTTTGATGAAGTGATATTTGATGTCGATATGCTTTGGCTGATCATGAAATACTAGATTCTCGTGATTTTAATGCAACTCGATTATCGCGGTAAATCAACGAAGGCCTCAACTTGGTCGACCAAATAAACGAACAACATCTTGTGAAGCCAAATGGCCTCACAACTAGCTAGACAAGCCTGTATACTGCGCCTGCTGAACTCAATACTACGTGGCACATACATTGAACACGACACCAACGCTATAGAGACAACTAAGCAGCACCACAGTGCTCTTCCTACTCAGAAGCACAACGCCCAATTAGAATCGGTGTAACCGCAATCTCCTCCATCTTTGCCTATAATCCAGACCATACTCATGCTCCCTGCAAGTACGCAAAATGTGTTTGCAAGCAATCTAGTGAACCTTCCTAGGCTCACACATCGCTTGACTCATTGTGTTATTTGCAAAGCATATATCTAGTACGAGTGTTGACCAAAATACATCGAGGAACCAATCAGCTGTCTACATGCAATGTGGGATCCACACGCTCGGAATCCAGAAGCATAGAAGCTTCTTCAGTTGGTGATCATCGGTGTCGACATGGGCCTACAATCCTCCCTATGGAATGCCTCCAAGGATGTCCACAATATACTTCCCCCTTTGAGAATAAATGCCCCCTCCTCTTGCCACACCTCCAGGCAAAAAGTAATGCATCAAGCCGATGTCCTTCACATCTCAAACTGGGAAGGTAAGATCTCTCTTGCGGTGCTCTATGAAGTCTCTACGCAAATGACCAAGTCATCCACATATAGCACACCAGAATGAGAAGCTCCTCACCTATCACAATGAAGTATAAGTTTCGGATCTACCTCACTCTTTGTGAAACCCATCTCTGCAAGTATGTATCTATCTTGAGTACAGCTTCTGAGGAGCTTGCTTCATGCCATAAAAGAGACCTTCTTGGTCTGCACACATGGAACTCCTTCCCATGCACCTCAATACAGTAGGCCTTTCCAGTAATCACCTCCTCACATGACCTCTCTCGGGCCTATTTGGCCTGGCCACAACAGCATTCTCATGGCTAGAGAGGCTCGGAGTCAATGATGTTGGCAACCATTGCCATATAGCTACAAAACCTCTCGGGTGATACTGTGCTCTCTCGTGGCCTCTTAGGCACGGCAACAAATGTGGCCTCTCTCAAGGCCATCCTGAAGCCACTTGGGCTTCCTCTTCCCCGAGCACACCTCTCCCAGCGGAGAATGAAACTCCTCCTCATCAAAGTCCCCGAACTCTGACCCCAATAAATATACAATTGTCCTCTGCCACGAACTGAACACAGCAGATCTTTGAAATCACCGTGTGAGCTGTCCATCAATGGACTACCTAGTGAAGCCCCTTTCTGTGGGCCACACTCACCGCATGCGCCCAAAGCTACCCACCCCCCTCGGCCTACGCGAACCCAGCTCAGCGATGGACCCGGTTCTTCGTCCATAGATGTACCTGCGGATCCTCCACGATCCCTTGCCGGATCTCTGTGGTGACTCAAGCTGGCGTCGGGGTGCAGGCGTCCGGATACTCTAACTCCACCGTGACCTCTTGAAAACCCGGTCACTCTCGAGATCTCACATCTCGCGTGCTCGCTTTCTCGAAGCGAGGAATATAGACTCGAAAGGCTTTCAAGGTCTCATTATAGCCCACAAAGATACCCTTCTGCGGTGGGCTCCACAACAGTCCTCTTCTCCTTGGGTACGTAGGAGTATGCAATACACCCAAAGATATGGAAGTGACCAACATCGAGGCTTCTTCAGAAAAAGCCTCCTGCGGAGTCACACTGAGCACGATGCAAACTCTGTTACGCAAGTATACGAGCGATATTAGGGCCCCTGCCTTACAAAACAAAGGTAACCCACGATCATGTAACATGGCTTTAGCGGCTGAGTGGTGGATTTTGTTTGTTTCCTCTCAGAGAGCCCGTTACATTTTGGGGTTGTAAAGGAACTACGAACTCCCTCCTAATGCTACTCACTGTCCTCAGCTCTCCAAGGGTGGCACTCACCTCCATTTAATTTGACCTCGGACTTGATCTTCAGGCACAATGCATTGTGTCTCCACAAGAGCTCTAAGCTCCTTATACACAACGTGTTAAACAGCATGAAGACCTCACTCTTGGTCTTCAAGAAATAAATCCGGAGTCCTCATGGGTGTTCATCAATGAATAACACATAATACTCATATCCACTCAAGGAAACATGAGACATACGGCCCAGCTCACATGAGAATGAATCAGTCAAGTATCCCCGGTCGCTGCGCTATCAGCACAGCTGGGGAAAGATTTAAACAAAACTGCCCATCGCATCCTCTACATGCTGTCCAGTATGATCGGTACTGAAATCTAACACTGCGTGATCTCACAATGTCCTCAAGGTTCCATGATACATGTGCCTGCGATTTTAAAGTCTGACTGGGCTTGCTAACTCTTGTTGTCGGTGCTACTACTTAATGCCATAAGGAAATTTGAAATGCAAACTTGTACACCTTTGCATGGCATACACCTGCCTCTAGTCGACTCGGCAGGTACCCCTAGGATATATCGGCTTTTGTCCTCTCACGAACAATATCTCATACCCTGCGGCTCCTCAATCTTTGAGACGAATATGAGGTTCTTCCTCATCCCTGGCACATATAAAACATACGGCTTCTTCAAGGGAGGTTTAGGTTCCCTAACTCGATGTCGGTGTCCCCTGCAAACTGCTCTAACAACACTATGTCTGTGACCACTACCTCTATATCAGTCTGCTCTCTGAAAAGCTCAGAAGCTCACGGACTCTATGATATGACGTGAAGCCCCCTTTGTCCACATACGGATAGAAGATGCTCTGCTAGTCGAGGGAAATGCCTGCTCCTCTGAACCTTCGTGGCGGTGATCACCGCACTAGTGAGACTCTGACAATGAACCCAAACTCTCGGTCAAATCAATGCGAAAAGTCACTCAATCTTCTTTGATGCTTCCATAGTCACAGTTCTTCCCCTTCTTCTTCTCTAGGACACATAAGCGCATAGTGTCCCATCTTCGACAACTCCAACACTTCACTTTGGAGTAGTCCTTCTAACGTGTTCTCCTATTTACCTTTACCTTTGCCTTTGCCCCCACCACCACTTGTGGGGAAGCATGCTTCTTGCCTTTGCCCCCACCACTTGTGGAAGCATGCTTCTTGCCTTTGCCTCTCTGCCTCCGGCCAACAATGCTACATCCTCATCTGCTCAGCTGGCTTGGCGCCCCAGAGCGACTCTTCACGATCTTTGTCTAAATGCAATCATCCCCAAACCTCTCCCATGTGGGAAGGGTCTCATGTGCACAAACCCCACCAGCCAAAATTCAACCCTTGAGTAGAGCCCGTGCCTGTCCAGCACCAACTCGGTGTTTGGAATGACCTCTCCAAGCTAGCACTTAATGCATCTCTCCTGTTAGTTATCTTTGTGAGATAACCGTTCCAATATCATTCTTCCCCATCTTAATGGTCTTGACTTCTCCTTAGGACCATCTTTACGTTCTCATTGGTACTCTGGTAGAGATTGGTCAAGGCGGACCACATCTCATGAGCATGTCTCTTTCCTCTCACATGAGGAATCACATGGTCTTTAATACCATCCGAATCAGTCTTTTCCCTTGTTATTCCTTTTATTAAATGCGCATACTTGAAACCGGCAGCCAGTAGGCACATTAACGAGGGCTGTTTGTTGGGTATGAACCATGATATCTGAGACTTCTCCCTCCTCAGATACTCTGCATTCATTTTTCTTCAAATGTTGTAATTACTATGCCCATCTAACCTATCTTCCACCCTCAATCCCAATGACATCATGCTTGTCCTAAAAAGCTGAAAATAACAACGTTGTAGTAAGATAAAATTTACGTGTGAAAAAATGTTCTTTGCAATTTTACGAGAGTCGAAAAATCAGCACACAATAATTTTCTCTTTGTTGTCCCAAAGCACTTTTAGCACCCAAGCCCGTGCACCATGTAGAAATTTCTATTTTCTCACCCTGGTTTCAGGTTTCACCTTATTTCTCCAAATAGTTAAATACCCCTTTTCCATAGTCTTACATTTAACAAGTGAAAAATAAATATTTTCGAAAACACAAATTCTAGAAAATTTTCAAGTCTTGAAATTGCAGAAATAAAAATCGGCGACTAAAACGACCACACAAAACATTTTTAACACGATGATTTTTGGTTAACATGACCACTGGAAAAACCCTACAACTCTTGGAAAACTAGTTGAAAGCTTCTCTTTATTTTCGAATGTGGCACTACAATGATGCAGAAATTTACAAACGAAAAATTACCGACCTTCGAAACAAAACTGTTTGGCAAAACCAAACTCCACCTCGGTTTCGTGCCCACAAAACAAAAAAATTACGGCAGAAATTACGGCCTTCAAAAGCTGTCTGAACAAAACCTCGAAAACAATGCGGAATGGGTTGTAGGGTCTCCCTCTCGAAATCTGAGTTTTCTCCCACAGAGTACGTGCCACTTGCCTCGAGGAACTTCGTGCTGCGCCTATTTGTACGGATTCTTTGAAAGTTAGTGCTGCTGCCCTCCCTTCTTCTCAACACTCAGAAAAGTTCTCTTCAACTTTCTCCTTCTCCTTCTCTCAATCTACTCATGAGAAAATTAATGAATGAATGATCTTTTCTCCTTTTCCTCCTTTAATAGAACTCTAAGTGACTTTTGGTTATCCCCAAATCAATCATTGCAACTTTAGATCTGGAAATTTTGAGATTAAATGCTCTTTTAAATCTCACTTTCTATTTTTTTAATTCATCACTTTGTAAAGACCCACTTAGTCATTTATTTCCAAGTCATTTTCACTTTTTAATTTTACATTAACTTTATTAAATCACTTTTAAAATTAGACTTTAGTAACTTTTTCACTTAAAGTCACTTTTAAATTAGATTTTACTTTATAACTTTATAAAGCCACTTTAGGAGAAAAATTAAATTCTTTTGGACACTTTTCCCTAGGCCAAAGATCAAAGCCTTAAGGAACCACACATCCTCCAATTGTCAATTTCCTTAGGTACTAAAACAGTTTTAAATGCGGCCATGAGGCCTCTTGATACGATAGAGAATAAAATAGCATTGTAAATTTGCAAATATTCTGAGGTTTAATGGTTTTTTTTTATTTTACGTGCATATTTTTGGGTATAGAGTTTCCTTGTTTTACGATCTTATGCAGAGTTTTACGGGGAATTCTCGGGAAATTTTTAGATCGATTCGAGATTTAGGCCACAGAGGAGTAAGATGCGGCCTCGGGATGATTTTGTCTGCAAATGCAGGTGTTATTTTGCCTCAAAAATGTAAATCGCGGAGTTTTATTTAAATCAATATTTTCAAATCGAGTTATCTTGGTAAAAATTTCTTCTTTGGAGTTTGTAGTGCCCTACTCTAGTTATTTGACGGTGATATTAATTTAACTATTTAGCCCTAGGGCCTAGTACTCTATTCTTTGAGGACCTCGGAGTTGAGGATCGGACACATGACTCTATTATTAGTGGATGTGATGGTTATGTATGTTTTTATTGATACTATGATGGATATGCATGTTCTCTATTGATATCATGATGATGATAGATTTTATGAATAGATATGGTTTCACCATATGTTACGATGATAATGCCTTTGATAGACATGTTAATACTTACATTAGTTGATTCAAACTAAACAATGATGTGAATGACTAGGTCATGTTGATGTTTCTATTATGATAATGACTAACACGAGAACACATTGCGATGATTATTGAATATGACGGGAAACCACCGAGAGGCACTCGCATGATATGAGTGGATAGCAGTGGTTTGATAGAAATCAATATTTTGTCTTTGAAATTCTAAGTTCGGTTTGAAACTTATATATATTACATGTACTCACGATGATATGTCGGTGGTTCAGGAACATGTAAGTTGCTTGGCTTGAATGACTCATATGGTGATGGGGTTGTACATTGAATGGAACAACATGGGAGGGGTGGAACGTGTTCTGATCTCACCGCTAATACTCTCGCCGTGACTTAGGCTGGAAGGTTGAAATACCTTCGCCTTGAAGATCACGATGTCGTGAGGCGGTTCCCAAATTTGAGCAGCGAGGATTTTCTAGGGGCACGCATCAGGCGGATTCCTTGATCCCCGAGCACCATTAGTCTCACTATAGCGGGCAACTTACGAGATGATAGGGTCTCACCGTCGTTGCACAAATAATTTCCCCTCGTTACCCTTTGGATACTGCCCGAAGGGAGCAAGTGGTGCTGTAAGTTTCAGAGAGATTCTTGAAGGGCACGGCCAGGCTTAGCACCCTTGGCATCAAAAATAAATTCTTAGGCATGGCACCCTTGGAACTTGGAATGGAAGTTCTTGAAGGGCATGACCAACTTGACACCTACGACATCATTAAAGAAACTAATAAATATAATCAATATATGAAAATCCAACTAATTCATATCAAGTGACGTATGATGTTAGAACCAAAGGAATTAAATCAAAAATAAAACTTAGGGTAAGGAGGAATAGGAAGAGATAAAATATTTACCATGATAACTCTACCCTTTTCATGTTAAAACAAAATATTAAGTACATAAGACTTAATTAGGCAAAGAAAAGAAAGGACGAGTTAGTAGAAAGATTTATTAAAAACTTCATTAAGAGAAGAGGGTGGTGAATTAAAATAAAATTAATAAATTAAAATTTGAGAAATTTAGAGAACTTCCATGTGGCAAGAGCCAACATAAGAATATTCATCAAGAGCAAATTGAGGTAGTTAAGGGACCAAATCGAGGGTATTAATTAACTTCAATAATAAACACAAATTAAGGAGCAAAAAGGAAATCAGGGAACAACTAGGAGAAAAAATAGGAAGCCTTGTTGAGTTGAGGAAACACTATTTTTAAATGAGTAATTAAGTAAATTATTTTGGAGATGTGATGAGATGGTGACACATGGGGTGGGTGAATAATCAAATTTTGGAAGTGACAAAAAAAATAATTATTTGTGTATGAACTTCCAAGTATACTATGAAGCCTTCTATAAAAGAAAGGAAAATGGAAGGGAAAATGACCTTTTGCTTACCCTATTGTTGGATGGAGGAGATTATGACATTTTGGTGGTTACGAGCTATAGTTGAGTTTGGTGAAGTAGAGTATTATAGAGAGGGGCCTCTTGAGCCAGAGGGGCTCCACCTCTGTCATTACCAGCACATTCTTTCGTTGTACAACCCCATTGCGGCTTGGGGGTGTGAGGAATGAGGGGTACCTAAGGGTAAGTTTGGGAGGTCAACCGGTGGGTCATTACATTCGGATTAAGCATGACAACATTCAAGCTTGGAGGGTAGACGACAACAAAGGAGCTCAAATAGCGGCAAGTCGTTTTGGTTCTAAGTCTCTAAGGGTCGACGGTACATGTGTTAGTTATATTGTTTTTAATTATGATGATTTCATTGTGCTTATAATTAACAAGTTAAATATATGTATGTGTTATGAAGTTAAATTTATGGACTTTGACATACGAGGATTTAATTTTGCGGTTTCAAACTTGTATGATTATGGTTTCATTTCCTAGTTACTAAAAAAAAAAAAGAACAAAGAAATATTTAAAAGCTTAGCGTTCATCTAGTAAATTATTGGGTTGGTCCCTACACTTGGTATCAAAGCAAAGGTTCAACCTCTAGGACCTAGGCCCATAAAGTATTAAGGTTTCCTTGTATTATTTTGTGAGTTTATGTATACACAATTTAAATTATGGAACTTATAATACAACAGCGTTAGTCTTCTTATCCAATTTCACCAATCTTGTCAATGCAATCAATCCAAAAGAGTTCACTTCACAATGAGCAAAATCTACGATTTCACTTATATTTCAATGGTTGTTAATGAACGGACATTATATCTAGAATAGCGATAAGATGTGGGATGTTAAGCTAATACCAAAAAGTATCAAACAATCCCAGACTTTTCACCTCCTTTTGAACAAATAGAGAGCACTTAAGCCACTTATGTATTCGAGATTCAAATGCATAATTTAGGACAACGGTAAAACTACTTATATTTCGGCGATAACAACGTAGAGTTAAGTGACACGACGATGAGCTAAAGAGGATTGTTTTCATGCCATGAATCTAATGGATTATCCTTGGATTTTCAAACCAAGTTATAACAACAACAATATTTTGTTACGTGACGTATTTCTTCACTTCAAGATAGAGCTAATGGACTTTATCAATTTAGATGAACGGTAGAAGTAGACCCACTCAAGAACATGTCTTTATAGAATTCGAAATGAGAAGAGTTCTTTAAGGAGGATTCTGTCTTTTTGTTGATGATCTTAACTCATGACTTTCTAGTCAATGCTTTGCATCCTCGTCGAATCAAATGCCATTCTTCAAGTATATTTTCATTAGTATAATGTAGCTGAAGTCTTGCTTGAGCCACAACCGAGTGGAATGATTAGCCGTAGTTAAACAGGCTTATAGCTTTGCTAAACTTCGTATAGGTCCACATTCAACTTTACGTTGGTGAGTACTTACATAGAAACACATTTGTTTAAGTCTTCAATCATGCCTTATTACTTCATGAGAGGAATCACATGGAGACTCGGGTACTCTGCCAATAGGACTAAAAGACTAACAGGATTCTTGCCATATCACAAAGGAGGCTATATACGCATCCCTTGTCATGCTATAGAATTTTGGATCATTCCTGAGATAATCTTAAAGGAAGTTCGGACTATGCTCCAAAAAGAGGCTCAAACTTGGTTAGAACTTGGCTTAGAACTGGACGGATCTAGGCTCATCATTAAGGGTTCAAATCATCGTCATGAAATAAGTTATTTAACGTGAATGGAGAACTTGGATGCTACGAGATCACTCCAGCAGGGATGCTCTGGACTTTTGGATGCCACATAAGAGAGGAAATCAAGCCATTCCATTGATATCTATACAAGTATCCTCTTTCTTATTGTAACTTCGGTGGTCGGACCTCTAACCTCAATTACCTTGGATTTGAATCTTGGATTAGAGGTAACACAAAACGAGAGACGACTTGTCTTAAGAGGCTATCTCGGATTTCATCGAGTTTGCTTATTTCTTTCAGAACCATACCTCGGGGAACTCGTGACATAGCGAGAAGACTCGAATCACCATTAGGAACTCAAATCATCATAAGCTGGTGTAGGAACCTGGTCATATTCTTCCGATCCTCTCCTTCCTTCCCTGAGAGGTCGGGGCTCGGATGTACGCATTTCGAAGCTCGGATTTCGGAATTCGGTCGGAGTCTGAACTTGAGAAGCTTCGGACTTCGGCCTAGTTGCGAACTGTAGCCGGTTCGAAATTTGGATCTATCATAAACCTGCGATTCTGAAATACGCTTGGTATCAGGCTTAAAACGAATATGCGGGATGTTGCCTTGTCTTCTTAATGACAACGGCTAAACCTCGATTCATTAGTTCTGTTCACGATTTCAATATTGGACTCGGATCTCCCGACGTATCTAATATGTAACATCAATCACGGGCTCCATGTCTCTGGTGACAATTTCCTCGACCCAGTAAACCCTCGCCAAACCGAGCTTGAACAGAGTTTCAAATACTCCTTCCTCTTTGTGGCCATAGTTTGGATGAGCTCACATTGCAAAGACTATGTTTCTAAGTCTCAAGGAGGTTTTAGAAACATTTTTTGAAGATAAAACCTTGGTTTTTTTGGAGTTCGAAAGGAATCGAGGAAATTTAGAAGGCTGTTATCTCCTTGAGTCTTGAGCGTCTACGGTGATGCTTGTGGGTATAAATTGGGAGAAACGAGGCCAAATGGAGAAATCAAAAGTTTGGTCCACTCTGCTCAAGGGGATGCGCATTGTCTTGAGAGGTTGCACGTTGTAGGCAGGGTATACGGAGTGCATTGTGATGAGAGAGTTAGCGCATTGTGTTGAGATAGCAAAGCATCATGAAGGTATACGGTGCATACAATTTTTTTAATTATACTCTTTGTAACGTAATTTTTGTTGAGAGTGGCAATTGAAAATAAGCGAAAGTACTAAACATAGTTTTATTGGGAGTGGGATTTGAACCTACTGGATGTGAAAATTTTAACTTTCTAAAAAACAAAGCATAAATCCACAACGCATTTTAGAGCGGGATTTTGAAAAGTAACATAGAAAATGAGCCACGTAATCCATGCCCTCGGATTTGAAAATAAAGCGAAAATGTGCAACACATTTTGTTGAAGTGGTAATTGAACCCATATAGGAATAATTCGTCGACCATTTAGTTGGTTTTGAATTATAAATAGAATTTTTTTTTTTTTAATCTTAAATATACCTTTAATATACATGTATTGTGCCTTTGATTGTGTAAGTTTATTTTGGGTTTAAAAAAAAAAAAAGACACAATATAATATGATATGCATGTTGAAATATTCTTCTTGAGTGGCAAGTTTCTTTTCGCTAATTAAATTATTTTAAGGTCGTGCAAATAATATATAGATGTTATTCTTTGGGGTGGGAATCAATGAGCAAGAGGATAAAGAGGATATCGAAGTATTAAGTATTAAATTCTAGTGGTGGGCGGTAGACAGCAAGAGGGTGAGGGGAGAAGATGGGCTTATTGTGGAGAAGACATTGTTTAGAGTGACTAAAATGGAAATTGTAGATTCTTGATTCCTAAGGTACGTTTCCACATCATATTTCTCACATCTTAACGCCTAAGGGAAAAATTTGTTCAAATTTTACTTTGTCATATTTAATTCACGTGATTTGAATTCTACTCCAAATTTTAGTTCTTTATACTTAACATGCTTATGAAATTAAGTTTTATGCCAAAGCCTGAAATGAATTTTAATGTGTGATGAATTTCAATTTTGAATTGAAGTGGATATATATTGTTATATTTAATTTGTGTGATAATATTAAATTTTTCAAATAGTCCTATTCGTGTTCTCTTGACGATGTTTGTTTAACATTTATGTTTGAAATTTGAATAGCAATGTTTGTTCAACATTTATGTTTGAATTAGTATTCAAATGTCAAGAAATCGATTTTTTTCCGGCTGATCTTCCCTTATAACGAGGGCAAAAGACCATTAATTCTTCTTCCCAACCTAAGAATGGTAATAAAAGCCTCAATAATTTAATAAGATTATTTTGGAAATACATTTGATCTTAGGATTAGAATATACACTTTAAAAACTTCTGAATTTGTGTATATTTTATAAATATTTGATTTATCTTTAGGTTACCAACCATGTTGTTAAATTTTTTTTTTTTTTAAATATCTTTATTAGCTATACAACCTTAAGACAAAGCTTATTGTTATTGGTACACCTATATGATTCTGCTTTTGTTCTTTGAAAACACATTTAACGTTTACAGCAGGAGATTATTAATAGTTTACAAACACATTTTAGTTAATTCGCTGTATTTCATCATATAATTCTTCAACTCCATTAGAATGTACTTTTATTGTTATATGTTGCAAACTTCTTGCTTTGTTTGACTCAGAGTAAATATTGCAACATTGCTATAAGTAAATATGTAAAAAAACTAGCATCTTGGACGTAATGTTAATTTGGTGGCTACTTTTTCTTAATTTACAAGCCTCTTCAATTTAGCATACATTGTTCAGTTTAGAGCTTTCCAACTAATTGTTTTCTCTCTAGTACATGCACGTTAAAATATTTTGAAGGTTTGTCTACTATTCAAACCTATGCTTATCAACAAGATGTGAATTTTTGAAATTCTCCAAGTGGTTATTTTAAAATTATGTTCTCTTATTGACATGGAAATGTTTTCTTTCCTGTTCTTTCATAAGTGTCAAACCATAGTTTTAGTTTTTTTTTCACATTAATATTTTTGCCACAATTTTCTATTAATAGTTTTGCCACAATTTGTCTATGTTTGTATTCGGTCTTTTACGAAGTTCATTTGTGGTGTGCCTTGCACTATTTCCTACAAAGCTATTGAAGACATTATAAGCAACATACATCTACTTTAGAAGTCTAGAAAGTTTTACAATTGGAATGATTATCAAGGTAATGGCAATCTCTTTGGCGAAAGCTGTAAAAGTGGGTCAAATGATTTTGTAGTTTTACCATTTGAATTTGAAAAATGCCCGGGTGTTTTCATGAGTTTGATGAAGATGAATATTTAAAAGGTTACTTAGACAAGTTTGTACAAGTATTTATCAATGACATTTTGATCTACTCAAAGACCCGGAAGATCATAGCCAGACTTGAATAAACCAATTGTATGGAAAAGCTGACATTGACTCCATGCCCAAGGATGAGCCTAGAGACATTTGTACCATCATATATCATCAGATATCATTATTTCAACAAGTTTTTGAATCTCTACTTCTACTTTTATCATTTTCTCTTGTACCCAGTTCCACGCCCTACGGGGGAATTGTAATAAGTGATGCTAGTAATGATGATTTTGGGTAGTGTGATGCCCTTAATAGGCCTAGGTAGCCGGGGACCTTGCCAAAAAGTGATTATTACTACGGGAGGTTTTTTAATTGGTTAATTATCATCTCCCACATAGGAGTTAATAATTAATTGAGTTTTTTCCTTCAATTTTATCCCAAAGCGGATGACTTGATGAGTGAACCTTAGGTGATTCCTAGATACCTTAGAGTCAATGTATATTACCATAAATCACACAAAATTTCGTGGAATTTGGTTAGGTCTAGGTAGTGATTTTTAATTTTTTAGATTTCCCGCAAGTCGAAAATTGCAATAAAAATTGTAATTGAATTGTAATAAAGTGTTGTTTAGAGGAGGATTGTATGGGGTATGAGTAATCAAAATTACACCTCTCCATCTCAAATTTCTATGACACACTTTGAGGGTTAAAATGTGTTTGAACCCTCCAAAACCAACTTTCCTAAGTTTGTGGGAAATCGGCAATTAATTAAGCCAAAAAATTAAATAAATGGAGAAAAAATAATTATCCACACATGCTAAATGAGGTGGAAAATTATGGAAGAGTTAAAGTGAATTCCACGAGGTGATATGGACTCTCTCCTAAAATCAAAGAAAAAAACATGTGCTCAAATAAAATGAATTTTCGGCATTAAATGAAAGTTGTTTGCTTGGAAATTCGAATTTGTGAAGTTAGTGCATATTTGGAAGGATTTGAGAGAATGTTGGTGGAGATTTTTGTGGAAATTTTCTCCACATGGGTAACCAACCATATACACATGTCATTCCATCACAAAATTCGAATTCGGCACATAAGGAAGAAGAAAATGATGTCCACTTGCCATAATTCAATTTTTACACTTGGCATTGGAATTCCACTTACCAAATTCGAATTTGCCTTGAGATCTCCTCCTTTCACCACTTGGCATATGGTTCTTCATTAGGATTTGCTCCTACTTTCTATATAATGGAGCCATGGGCTCTCATATTGTAATCATTGTTTGCTGGCTATTGTGCTTGCGGAGCGAAATATCAATAAAAGCTTTGGGGTTTCATTCATAAGGTGTTCCTTCCTTTTGGAGTGTGATGAATTGTTGATCATTGGTATAATTCCTTTTTTACTCATGCTTTGATCTAATTTGTTTCCATATATTCTTGTAAATTTGTTAATGTAGAGCTATCTTACATTGACATTTGATTTAGGAGTATACTTTCTAGGTATAGAATGCTCTAGTTGGTTTCCAAATAAATCTCTAGAGTTTCTTATCATTGTTTATTGCTAGATCTATATGGAACTAGGTACGATTGAAGTTTTGTAGAAGACATCTTGTTGGGATCAAAGAATCAAGTGTTGGGGGAAGTCTTTGGAGAGACCAACCCTCTTGTCACATTCTCAAAGGAGCTCTCATTTTGTTCTTTGAACTTTCATGATCCTTATCTTACAAAGTGGTTTTTGCGAGGGGTTTTTGGAACATATAAGCTTGTATACAAGCCAGCGAGATACTTCTAGAGATTTGAAATATGCAAAACATTATACTTCATTGCTTTCATTTGCTATCTAAGAGCTTGAAGATGACTAAGCAAAGAGGAGATTTTACTCGAACTCTTTGGCTTGGCCCTTTAATAAATTGTTGTGCAATATTTTGTAATTTTATCTATCTAATATTTAATTGGTTTTGTAGTGCTCTTTCGAATTTTTTCTTGGCAATGACTTGAGTGGACAACTACAAAGTACAACAAGTTGTTGCGGGACCTTTGGGATGAATTTCAAATGAGGAAGATAACACTCTCTTCTTTGGTTGTGGGCATAGAAGAGGCTTAGCATCTCTTCTCCTATTGTAAAGTACGAATTTATTTTGAGTTCTTAGAATTTCTCAGCGAGGAAAAGTCTATAGTCTCAATTTTATTTATAAAGACTTTCCTTGGTTTAGAAAAGGCCTCATGGTCATTTCATTCTTGTAAAATTAATAAAAAATTCTAATTGTTTTTGTTGTGGGAAGTGGGTTTTACCCATTGGCATCCCTATCTCTCCCATTTCAAAGGAGAGAATTTGTAGATGGATTGACTTAGTGGTTTTGACATTTTCCTTTCTTTCACATCACATATGCATGCTCTAATTGGGAAGTAACACAAATTGCATAGTCCTTTAATTTCTTAATTTGCAATCTCATTTGCCATCATATGTTTTGTGATCTATTTCTCATTTGGATAAGTTTCACAATATACTAGTAAATAAGCATAACACTTTCAATTTATAGCAGCTTGAGTTATTGCTCTAACTATGAAGGATATTTAATTGAATCATCTCCATCTTTTACATAGCACTTGCAAACTCACTTTCATATCATTTAGGCATTTCACTTTTCATACTAGACTTGCATCTCTAAAATTTACCTTCAACTTAAATTGGTTGAATAGACGTTTTAGGGACCACTGTACCTCTATGGATTCCTCTTTGTGAGATCCAAATAATTGGGCGGGTGAGGTCGAGGATTAGAGGTTCAATTGTAACCTTGCTTTAGAGCTAGTGTAAAATAAACCAAGAGCACTATCTCATCACATTTACTTGCAAAATTCACAATTTTTTTGCTATCTTAGCCGGTTAAAGAATTCACATGCAAATATTATCTCAAGAAGCACTTTGGATCTAGCATTTTAATTTCTTAAATTTTGCAACAAGTTTAATTCTGGGTACTTGGAAATTTGCTTTTACATTTAACTTCATTGCATGTTGTCATTTTAATGATCATTATGCTTATGGATGATTGATATATCTCATTTCATTGGCAAATACCCTTATTTGGTGTAAGCAAATTCTAATTGCATATTGTGATCTTGGTCTAGCACTTCCTTTGTAGGATTATTGTCATTATATCTTGAATTTCATTTTTTGAGCAAGCATTTGTCATCTATGTTACGAAACCTTTGGTCTATATTTTGAACACATCATTGAATATTGTTCATATACTTATATGTTTGTTTACATATTGGAATCGAGTCATCTTTGATAAGTAATTCCTTCTAATCAATTCTCCTAGAAATCTCGCATCTTTAACTTAGTTTTCCTTTAGGGACCACCCCCTTTTAGCTAACCTAGGAGATAGTTTAAATGGAGAGAGTTGAAAATAGGTGGCAGCCCCTTCTCCAGGTTCCTTGCCACCAGCCACACTGTGGGGTTGAAGGCTTTCCCTGCTTGTAGGTAGGTGTAGGCGGCAAGCGATAACATTTTTTGGCGCCATTGCGGGGACAATCTTCTTGTGCACAGTAAAACGACTAACTTTAAGTTTTGGCATATTTGAATTTTAGATTTAGATTCTTGCTCAAGTGGCGACTCTATTCAATCCTAATTTTGCAAGAGTTTCTACTAGGAGAAATTCAAGAGTGGTCTGAATTAGCCCCTCTCCACGATCTTGCAAGTTTTTAGAGAGGTTAAATGAAAACTTTCTCATAGTAGAGCTCTTGCTAGTCTTGGACAAGAGAGGCTATTTTTGACATTCATTTTTTGTTTCAGAACAAGTTGAGCCTAACATCATGAATGATCTTTTTGCTCCTTGTAACTTTACTAACATTAATGGCTATCCTCACAATATCCACGACAAGGCTATTGAAAGTTTGCCTTGTTTCAAGGTAACAATGCCATTAGCTGTTTGCATCACATGTGAAGAGCTTTAATGTTTGCATCTTTAAGTGGTGTAACGTTGCTAACTATGAGGATGTAAAGATGAGGCTTTCGTTCTCTCTTTGGAAGAGGATACTCTTGATTGGTTCAGCCTGACGACACCTTTAACTCGTATGATTCTTTACAAACAATTGTTAATGCTTTCATGGGAAAGTATGGAGAGAGAAGAAAGAATAGTCATGCGATCAGTGCCATTAGCACCATGAAGAAGAATGAGAATGAAACCATGGAGGAGTTTATGAGAGATTCAATGAATTGGTTAAAAGCATGCCTACTATTAAAGCCTCGTTAGTTTTCTCTTATGTTTCTATCTAGATTCTTTTGGTGTTGACAACATGTGAGTTGAGAAGAAAGACTGCAACTGGGTGTAGCTCAAGCGGCCTTGAAAATGGAGAGGGCCAAAAAGCAATCGGGAAAATGCGAGATTCTGGTTTCAGCTGAGGCCATCAAAATCGAATGATTCAAAAGACAAGGCCAAGGAAAGAGGCTACCCATGATCCTATCAAGGAATTAACTCAACTCATCGAGAGCATGGAAGCAAACCACAATAAAGAAATGCAAGCCATGCAAAGTAGATTAAGTGGCCATGGAAAGATCGCAAGTGCAAAGATTCAACCTAAGCCAAATAATGGATGGCAAAAAGAATAAAGAGCCCTCAACAAGATTATAGGCCTCCAAATCATTAGATCCCACCAACATAATTGAATCAAATTCCCCCTTTTGTAGGCCATGTAATGAGTTCCATGGAGAAGAAGCCTATGCCCATATGTAAAGAGAATTATGGAAGGTAGCATGTTGGGAGATGAACATGCTAGGAACTAGTGGTCAAATCAATATGTTCTCCATGGAAGATCAAATATATACACCATTGAAGGAAATCAAGAGATTGACCATAGTCCTAATAATCTTGGGGTTGACAATATGGTGCAAATTTTGACAAAGTTACTAGATTTTTGGGTAAAAGCTTATCTGGACAAATTCTTGTTATGCCAAAACCTGAAAGGGATGACTTATCGGAAAGGGATATTCCAGAAATTTGGAATAATCAAGGAAATTTTTTCTCCTCTAACAGAATTAATTTTGACTTAGGCAATTGGGTGAATAATGCAAAGGTTTCTATCTTGATATGAGCTTTTAAAGATACCATCTCAAAGGGCCAAGTTAATAAGTGCAAATGAAGTTACTCCAAAGGAAAGAAAAGCCTAATAATGAACGAGAAGATGAAGAAATTGTATTGAAAAGTATGAATTATTATGTGGGGAACGAAGATCATGTTGCCATTTTTTATGTTTCTTTGATAGTAGGAATGATCGTCTTTTACCTAAGCACATGCTTGATTCGAGGGCTTCATCAAATGTTATGACCAAAAGTCATGGAGCAGAAAACTGAATTTAAGGGTATCTAGGCCTATCACAACATATGTTCAAATGGATTCCTACAAAAGAATTGAAGTGTGTGGGATAATTAAAGATTTACGGGTTTCATTTGCATACCCGAATAGAATAATGACTATGGATATTGATGTGATAGATGTTCCGATTCATGGGGAATGCTCCTATCGAGAAAATGGGCATCGATTTAGGTGGCGGCCTTCAAATGCTGGACTTTAATCATATGCCACCATTCCCATGTAGGATAGTAACCTTGTCGAGACTTGATCGGGAGTTAGAGAAAAGATATCATGTTAGGATCAAGAAACCCAATAATGAGATTATCTATAGATCATGCCGGATAGGAAATGATGTTGTGTTAACAAATTTCTTCCCCCTTAACGAGCAGTTCAAAATGAAGAGATTAGGCATAGCTCAAAAAGTGGGGGTACTTCAAATCTTCCATCAAAGCATTTTCAAGACGGAAGCGATTAGGATTGACGGTGATTGCATCATCATCGCCATCACAACTAACCAAGAAGAAAAGAAAAAAAGAAAAGAAAAATGATATAAAAAAATGAATCACCAATTTTGAGTAGGATCAAACCTCAACGCATAGGAAGTCGAAAAGAGAAGGAAGAGGTTTGGTGTATCCCAGTGGCCACAAACGGGTTGCGGTGGGGCAAGTCACATGTCCTAAGATAGTCGAAATTGGCCAAGGCACATCGAGAGAAGAGCCTATGGATTTATTACGTAAGTAAGTAGGTTCTCAGGTAGTTTCCTTGAAGACATTTGATGCCATGGAGCATCCTGTATATCATAATTCTAGCCCTATCCCTTGTAAATTTTGTTTAAGTAGTTTATTTCATGAATAAATTGTTATTTATGTTTCCTAGAATAAATTTCAATTTTTGTACTTGATTTTATTTAATGTTATTTTGAATGGATACTACTAATATATATCTTTGGTTGGTGGATAGATTCCGGGTTCTTGCACACTATCACTTCATATCTAGCATGCATCCCATATGGGCCAAATGTTGATTACTTGGAGTGGCACTTGATGATAATGAGAAGGCTCTATGCCCAAGGATGAACCAGAAGACATTTGTACCATCATTTATCATCGAGATATCATTAGTTCAACGGAGTTTTTAATCTCTACTTCTACTTCTTATCATTTCTCTTGCCGTTCTGCTTCCTACGGGGAATTTAAATAAGTGATGCTAGTAATGTTGAGTTTGAGTCGATATTAATTAAATAACGGAGCCTAGGTAACTGGGACCTTGCCAACAAGTGAGTATTACTCTGGGAGGTTTTTTTACTTGGTTAGTATCATCTCCCTATTAGGAGTTAATAGTGAATTGAGTTTTCAACTACATTTTATCCCAAATCTGGGTACGGCTTGATGGTGAGGCCTTGGGTGACTCCTAGTGTCTAGAGTCAATGTCTGATACATACTAGATCACACAAAAAATTTAGGTAGATTTGGTTAGGTCTAGGTAGTGATTTTTAGAATTTTTAGATTTCCGCAAGTCAAAAAATGCACAATAAAAACTATAGTGAATTGTAATAAGTGTTGTTTAGAGAAGTTGTATGGGGTATGAGTAATCAAATTACATCTCTCACTCAACGTTCTACTATGACACACTTTGAGGGTTAAAAATGTGTTGAACCCTCAAAACCCTCTTTTCCTAAGTTTGGTAGAATGCGGCAATTAATTAAGCAAATTAAATAAATGGAGAAAAATAAATATCCACACATGCCAAATGAAGTGGAAATGAGATTAATAAAATTATGGAGGAGTTAGTAAAGTCCCAAGGTGATATGGACTCCTAAAATCAAAGGAAAAAACATGTGCTCAAATAAAGTAGTTAGGCATTAAATGAAAGTTGCTTATAGGAATTCATTTGTGAAGTTAGTGCATATTTGGGACGTTGGGAGAATATTTGAGTGGAGATTTTTGTAGAAAATGTCCCCATGATAGCCAACCATATACACATGTCATTCCATCATAAAATTCGAATTTGGCACATAAGAAGAAAATGATGTCCACTTGCGAGTCAGTTTTTACACTTGGCATTGGAGCTCCACCCCACCAAATTCGAATTTTCTTTGAGATCTCTCTCTTCCATGGCACTCTGGTTCTTCATTGGTGCTTGTTCTACATATGACTGGAGCCATGGGCTCTCATATTGTAATCATTGTTTACTAGCTATTGTGCTTAACGAGAAGCTAGCATATATACACTTTCGAAATATCAATAAAGACTTTGGGGTTTCATTCATAAGTTGTTCCTCCTTTTTGGAGTGTAGAATTGTTGATCATTGGTATAATTCTTTTCATGCTTTGATCTAATTTGTTTCCATATGTTCTTATGAATTTGTTAATGTAGAACTATCTTGTTGTGTTGATTTAGGAGTATGCTCTAGGTATAGAATGCTCTAGTTGGTTTCAATGATCTCTGAGTTTCTTATCATTGTTTATTGCTAGATCTATATGAGACTAATTTTTGATTGAAGATTTTGTTGAGGGAACATCTTGTTGGAGTCAAAGAATCGAGTGTTGAAGTCTTTGGAGAAACCAACCCTCTTGATACATTCTCAAAGGAACTCTCATTTGTTCTTTGAACTTTTAAGTCTTATCTTACAAAGTGGTTTCTGCGGGGTTTGGGACATAACACAACATACAAACAGATACTAAATTTGAATATCTTTAAAACATTATACTTTATTGCTTTCATTTGCTATCTAAGAGCTTGAAGATGACAAAGAAGAGAGTTTACTCAGAACTCTTTAAAGCAGCCCTTAAATGCATTGTTGTGCAATATTTTGTAATTTTATCTATCTAATATTTGATTGGTTTGTAGCCCTCTTCAATTTTTTCTTGTGACTTGAGTGGACAACTTCTAAAGAGTACTAACAAGTTATTCTGGAGGACCTTTGGGCTGAATTTCAAATGAGGAAGATAACTCTCTCTTCTTTGGTTGTGGGCATAGAAGAGCAACTTCTCTTCTCCACATTGTAAAGTCTGAATTTATTTGAGTTCTTAGAATTTCTCGGCGAGGAAAAGTCTATGAATCTCGATTTCCTTTGTAAAGACTTTCCTTGGTTTAAGAAAAGGCCTCATGGTCATTTCATTCTTGTAAAATTAATAAAAAAATTAAATTTTGTTGTGGGAGCGTGGGTTTTATCATTGGCATCCCTATCTCATAGCTGGAGAGAATTTGTAGATGGATTGACAGTGGTTTTGACATTTCCGTTTTACTGCATCACATACGCATGATCTAATTGAGAGTAACACAAATCCTGTAGTTTTTTAATTTCTTAATTTGCAATCTCATTTGCCATCTTATATATTTTTGTTGATCTATTTCTCATTTGGATAAGTTTCACAATATACTACAAATAAATAAGCATAACACTTTCAATTTACAACAACTTGAGGTTATTGTTCTAACTATGAAGCATATTTAATTGAATCATCTCCATCTTTTACATAACACTTGCAAACTCACTTTCATATCATTTAGGCATTTTCACTTTTCATACTAGACTTGCATCTCTAAAATTTACCTCCAACTTAAGTTGGTTGAATAGGCGTTTTAGGGACCCTCTACCTTTATGGACTCCTCAGCATGAGATCCAAATATTTGGGCGAGGGTGAGGTACGAGGATTAGAGTTCAATTGTAACCTTGCTTTAGAACTAATTAATAAAATAAACCAAACACTATTTCATCACATTTGCCTGCAAAGTTCCCCCGATTTTTTGCTATCTTGACGACTTAAATATTCAAATGCAAATATTATCTCAAGAAACACTTTGGATGCAAGCATTTTAATTCCTTAAATTTTGCAACAAGTTTGATTCTGGTACTTGGAAATTTTTCTTTTTTTACATGTTGACTTCATTGCATGTTGTCATTTTAATGATCATTATGCTTATGGATGATTAGGTATATCTCGTTTCATTGGCAAATACCCTTATTTGGTGTTGCAAATTTAATTGCATATTGTGATCTTGGTCTATTTTTCCTTTGTGGGATTATTGTCATTATATCTTGAATTTCATTTTTGAGCAAGCATTTGTCATTTATTTTAAAGCTCTTGGTCTATATTTTGAACACATCATTGAATATTGCTCATATACTTATATGCTTGTTTACATATTGGAATCGAGTCATCTTTGATAGCTGAATTCATCCTAATCATTCTCCTAGAAATATCACATCTTTAACTTAGTTTTTCCTTTAAGGACCACCCCCCTTAGCTAACCTAGGAGATAGCTTAAATGGAAAGTTGTGAATAGGTGAAGGCCCCTTCTACGAGTTTCCTTGCCACCAACCATGTTGTGTAACCGGCTTAAAAAAGAGAAAGAAAAAGAAGATATAAACGCCTTAGAAATGAGCCACTTCGAGGGGCAACCTCCAATACATTACACATAAATGAACAATTTTTGGACGATACAATTTACAAAAACCTCCTTTCTATATATAGGAGTCCATTAGGCCATAATGTAATCCTAGTGAACACAATGTAATCCCTGGCAACCCCAACAACAAATTTAAGAACAAATAACTAACAAAATGGGAGTTACAAAGGGTATTAATAACAATAAGGGGGTTACACTAACAACAATAAGGAATATACTAGTAATATAGGGACCTAACATGCCCCTCTCCTTCAAGTGTTGTCCTCAACGCTTGAGTAGCTACGGGTGCTTTTGTATAAAATTCTGCGTCCTCCCATGTAGAATCTTCGGTGGGTAAGTTCTTCCGGTTGATGAGATACTACGAAATTGCGTCGGTCTGTAGTCGCCGAGTTCTTGTTTCCGTGGCCACTTCCGGTTCAAGCCATTTTTCCTTCCTCATCAAGTTCTGGAAATATTGTTTGAACTAGAAGATTTTCACCTATAACCTTCTTTAAGCACGAAATATGGAGAGCGGAATGTACTCGCAGAGAACGGAGCTCCAATTTGCTGCCATAATTGTACAATCTTTTGCAACACCTTGTAAGGACCATAGTACTTTGGCGATAATTTATTATCCTTCTTAGCTTGCTTGAGGGACATTTGTTTATATGGTTGTAGTAGTAAAAATACCCAATCTCATACATCAAAAACTACTCTCGCTCGGACACATTGGCATTTGAAAGAGCTTGAGGAGGGCTACTCTGAGAATTTGAATTTCGGATATTGAAGATTTTCAATTACGAGATAATTCAATTTCAATATACAGGCCTACGATACCAAATGTTGTGTAACCGGCTCAAAAGAGAAGAAAAAAGATATAAACGCTGAAATGAGCCACTTCGAGGGCAACCTTCAATACATTACATAAATGAACAATTCTTGGATGATACAATTTTAAAAAACCTCCTTTTCTATATATAGGAGTCCATGGGGGCCATAATGCCAATCACTGTGGGCCACAATGTAATCCTAGCCGACCTAACAATAATAATTTAGGCTTTTAATAATAACAAAATGGGGGTTACAAGGGTCTGATAATAACAATAAGGGGGTTACACTAACAACGGTAAAGGAGATATACTAGTAATAGAGACCTAACAAAACCACACAGTAAGGGTTAGAGAGCTTTCCACTAGCGTAGGTAGGTGTAGGCGACAGCGATAGCAAGAACTACGCAACCCTTGACCTAGAAATGGCGGCAATCGTTTATGCACTAAATATTTGGAGACACTACCTTCTAGGAAGGAAGTTTGAACTTAGAGCTGACCATTGTGGGCCACAACACATATTCACCCGAGGGCCACTTAAATGCAAGGAAAAGAAGATGGTCGGAGATGATCGGTAAGATATGATTTTGATATTACTTACATAAAGGAACGATGTCGGGTGGTGATGTTTTAAGTAGGAGACCTCGAATATTTTCGGTGATTCCCTTAAAGACAAATTTGAGGGAGAAGTTTCTTGACTTGCAATTTAAGGACACATGGTACAAGGAGGTTAGCAAGAGTTTGAGGGAGGACGAAATGAGAATCCCAAAATGAAGAATGTCTCCTTGATAGTGATGGACTTCTACAATTCAGGAAGGATATATGTGTGCCACCAAATGAAGATATGCGCCGATTGATATTGAATGAAGCACATCGTGCAATATACATAACACCAGTGTTAAGAGGTAGTGCGGACTGAAACCACTTTTCTTTGGAAGATAGAAGAAGGACATTGTAAACTTTGTAGCAAGATGCTTAGAGTGTCGAGCGGAAGTAGCGGAACATAGACCTCAGCAGTTATTATGACCCATGAGATACCGAGAATCTAAATGGGAAGTTATATCAATGGACTTCATGGTGGGACTACCAATGACCTCAAGCGACATGATTCCATATTTGTAGTGGTGGACACATTAACCAAAGTGCCCATTTTATACTAGTTAAGACTACATATAAGGCACCGGAGAGATGTGAAGTTTTTTATTGGTGAGATCGTAAGATTACGGGGAGTTCCTAGGAAGATCATATCGAGATAGGAGCGTGTTTACGAAGGTTTGGGCCCGATTTCCAAAGCCTTGGGAACCCAATTAGTGTGCACATACCACCACGGAACGGATGGTCAAACAAAGAGGACTATCAAATCCTCGAAGACATGCTACGAATGTATGTGATGGACCAACAAAAGAAATGGGAGGAGTTTTTACCTTTGGTGAATTTGCTTACAATATGATTATCAAAGTTCCATCAAGATGGCACCATTTGAGTTGCTTGTATGGAAGATCGTACGAGAACACCTCTGATTGGGACCAACTAGAGGGCCAAGTATTAATAGGACGGAAGTGGTGCAAGAGATGGAAGAAACAAATGACTATGATTAAAGGGAGGCTAAAAGAAGCACGGGATCGACAAAGTTATCTTTGACTCTCATCAGATAGACCGAAGTTATGAAGTGAGAGATAGAATTGTTCTGAGAGTAAGGCACAGGAAAGACTCTATAAGATTTGGAAAGAGAGCAAAATTGTCTCCACGGTTTGTGGGACCTTTTGGGGATTTTAGAAAGAAAAGAGTAGGTAGCATATAGACTTGCATTACCTCCATCCATAGCGTATTCATGATGTGTTTCATGTTTCGGACGAGAGACAGAGTGGCCAGTCAGTGATTGCTATATTGGACAAACGAACTGCGGCTTAGACGACGATTGTGGACACAGTTGGGTCTAGTGGGACAATTCTGATCTTAGTTGACCACTTGGGAGGATCTTGAAGAGATGCATCATCGTTTTCCTTGCTCATTCCCAGGACTTAGAGACTGAAGTCCACTATTAAGAGAAGTGTATGTAGTGCCCTACTCTAGTTGGTAACTTGATGATATGAATTTTAACATTATTTAGCCTAAGACCGCATTCCATTCTTTGAAGACCTCGGAGTTGAGGATCAGGACACATGACTCTATTATTAGTGGATGTGATAGTTATGTATGTTTTTATTGATACTATATGATGGATATGCATGTTCTCTATTGATATGATTGTAACATTAATGGATATGCATGTGCTCTATTGAGTATCATGATGATGATAGATTTTATGGATAGATATGGTTTATTGATGTTATGATGATAATACTGCTGAGAAAGATATGTTAATACTTAAATTAGTTTTGATTCAAACTAAACAATGATATGAATGACTAGGTCATGTTGATGTTTCTATTATGATAATGACTAACAGATTTGAGAACTTTGTTATTGATGATTATTAATTATAATGAGGGAAACCACGGAAGGCACTCGCATATGATGAGTGGATAAAATTTGGTTTGATAGAAATGTATTTTGTCTTTAGAGTTCTAAGTTCGGTTTGAAACTTGTTATATATATTACATGTACTGCGATGATATGTCGATGGTTGCGGGTATGTAAAGTTGTAGTAGAATGACTCACATATGGGTGATGGGGTTATGCAATTGGATGGAACAACATGGGAGGGTGGAACGGTGTTCGATCTCTGCCGCCTAGTACTCCGTAGTGACTTGGAGGCTAGAAGGTGAAGCCAACCCGCCTTGAAAATCACGATGTCGTGAGGGTAGGTCCCACAGGTGGTTCGCTCACGAGGGATTTCCCACGGGGACGCATCAAGGCGGATTCCTTGATCCCGCACCATTAGTCTCACTATAGCGGGCAACTACGAGATGATAGGGGTCTACGTGGGTGCTGCTATAATTTCCACTGCCGTAACCCTTGGATACTTGAAGGGCAAGTGGTGTATGGCACCCTTGGGATTTCAAGAGAGAAATTCTTGAAGGGCACAACTGAGCTTGGCACCCTTGGCATCAAAAATAAATTTTTAGGCATGGCACCCTTGGAACTTCGAATGGAAGTTCTTGAAGGAGCATGACCAACTTGACACCCTTGACATCAGTAAAGAAACTAATAAATATAATCAATATATGAAAATTCAACTAATTCATATCAAGTGACATATGATGTTTAAGACAGAATTAAATCAAAAGGAATAAAGCTTAAGGGTAAGGGAGGAATAGGAAGAGATAAAATATTTACCATTGATAACTCCTACCCTTTCCATGTTAAAACAAAATATTAATTTTATAGACTTAATTAGGCAAAAGGGGGAAAGAGGGACATAGAGTTAGGTAGAAAGATTTATTAAAAACTTCATTAAGAGAAGAGGATGATGAATTAAAATAAGATTAATAAATTAAAATTTGAAATTTAGAGAACTTCCATGTGGCAAGAGCCAACATGAAATATTCATCAAAAGAACAATTGAGGTAGTTAGGGGACCATCTGAGAATTATCAATTAACTACATTAATAAACACAAATTAAGGAGTAAAAGGGGGAATCAAGAGATATTTAGGAGAAGAAATAGGAAGCCTTGTTGGGTTGGGGAAATACTATTTTTAAATGAATAATTAAGTAAATTATTTTGGAGAGTCTTGATGAGAGGGTGACACATGGGTAGGTGAATAATCAAATTTTTTAGGTAATTAAAAAAATATTTATGCATAGACTGAGGTATGTCACCTATATAAGCCTTCTATAAAAGAAAGGGAAATGGAAGGAAAGGACTTTTTACTTACCCTATTGTTGGATGGAGGAAGTGCATGACATTTTGAGTGGTTACGAGCTATAGTTGAGTTTGGTGGGTAGAGTATTATAGAGGGAGACTCTTGAGCCAAGAGGGGCTCACCTCTATCGGCTAGCACATTCCTTCGTTGTACAACCCCATTTGCGGCTCGAGGGTCCGCGGGAAGGAGAGTACCCCAGGTAAGTTTTGGTCAGCAGGTGGGTCATTACATTCGGATTAAACACGACAACATTCGGACTTGGAGGTAGACGACAACAAAGGAGCTCAAGTAAGCGGCCAAGTCAAGTTTGGTTCTCGTCTAAGGGTGGTAGGTACATGTATTTAGTTATATTGTTTTTAATTATGATGATTTCATTGTGATTATAATTAACAAGTTAAATATATGTATGTGTTATGAAGTTAAATTTATGGACTTCGACATACGAGATTTAATTTTGCGAGTTTCAAACTTGTATGATTATGGTTTCATTTCCTAGTTACTAAAAAAAAAAAAAAAAATTTGAAACTGGCGTTCATCTAGTAAATTATAGGGTTGGTCCCTACATGGGAGAAGAAAAAATTTCATGTGCACTAGTTTTTGCGAGATAATCTCTTGCTGGCGTGCATCACTTCTCCTTCCGGTGCCATGTCTGCGATTTCCCGTCACATTCCTTGACCACTTTTCCTTTGCCCAAAAAAAGCATCCATCCTCCTCACCTGTGTTGTCCCTCTCATCCACCATCGCATTACCTTGTTGATGGCTGCCCTCATCTTTCCTCCCGTCGGTTTCCCTCTGCATCTCCTCCAACGCCACATTTCCCTCATCTCCCTCTGTCCACGTGTCCTCGAGAAGCTCTCCTCCTTTTCCCCTTTAGCCATTTCCTTTACCTCTCCTCAATCCGCTACCATCTCCTAACGTATTTCTTTGCTGCAGCTGCTACCGTCGGCCTTCTCATTGTCTCCCGTATGCATACCCCCTTACCCGGCCATCCTTAAACCTTTACTTCTACCCTACGGTATGCGTAACATCCCACTCCTCACTTCTTAAATTAGTCACTTAACCGTCCTTGCCTTTGACACATAAACCTAAAACTTAACGCAAATCCAATTTTTATTTGACTTCATATTTTCGGTTTTCATTTATTTACTTAGCTTAGGATTTTTTTTCAATTTTTTTTATATTATTTGCTAAGGTTAGTTTAGTTAGCATTAGCCTTTAATTTAATTTTTTTTAGTTTTGATTTTTATTTAGTTTCCTTTTTATATATTTAGATTTATTAAAAAAAAAAACTAAGAAAAAAAAAAATATTCAACCTTTTCATTTTGTAGAGTGTTAGATTTATTTATTTTTAATTTGTAGTTTTATTTAGATTTAAACAAGAAAATATAAAAATTAGAAAAAAAAAAAATACAAAGGTCAAAACTTTAGCCCATTTGGAAGTGGTTTTGGATCTAAATTTTGCGTAGTCAAAGGTAAATTTTTAATTTTTTTATCCAAGTTTGGCTATAGATTCTGGTTAGATTCATAGAATATCATTTTGATTTGGAATTATTGGAAATGTCTAGCATTTAAATTTGATAGTCCTCTCATGATAATATATATATATATATATATATATATATATATATATATTTCGAAATTTAAATTGTTGGTTCGAAGTATTTTCATGTTTAAGAGGTTATGATTGATGATCGTTGAACTATCTCTAATTTATGGTTTTAAATTGCTTGAAATTGGTGATTAATTGCTTAGTCAACTTTAGGATATTTCAAATTATTATTAAATTCCATGTCTTTACCAAACATTGTTGATGCATGATTATGAAAGTGTTTTATCGAATGTTAAATCACATTATTGAAAAGGGCTTATCTTCAGTTTGATCAATTAGGCATTTAATTGGAAAGACTAGATATTGTCGTGGTGGATTGATATATTTCCTCTTGAGAATAATTATCTTTTTTAGCGATAGTTATATCAACTACTTGATCTTAATTTCGTAACAAGATATTTTGACTCCTGAGGCAGTCCTTAAACTTTAAATCTAATTGAATTTGTAAAATCTAAGATTAAATCTTAACAAGTATTTGGATTGTTTGATTGTCTCCTAAATTGGTTGTTCAATCGGTTCTCCTTCTTCATTTCGTTAGGGTCTACCCCCTTAGTATAAGGAGGCCAGCAAGAAAATAAAGAGATTGGGGATCAAGGTATGTTGATACGAACACGTTGTACGTGGTGCCTAAACATTCTGTGCGACAACAAGCTCTAGAACAAATTTTGCAAGGAAACTGAGCACATGTATTCAAAGAACCCGAGAAAGCATTTTGGAAAATTCCACTGGATTGTATTTTATGGAAATAATTAGTTTATTTTTAATGGGACCCTAAGTCTAAACTTATAAAATTAAAATAATTAAAGGGTATTAATTAAAGCTGGTGTGAATGTTCTAGAAAATAGTCAAGTCAAGTTAATCTTAGTTGTTGATTAATGATTTAATCTCGGTCGTTGAAGTCTCAGAAGATTATAAGGACTTGATGGAAGACATTTGGAAAACACATCGAGAGGCAGAACACGGAATCTGGGGTGAATTTCTCAAGTGAGCGGTACTCGGGAGAAGTTAGATCCGTTTGATTCCTTGCGAGAGAAGGGCAAGGCAACTTCGAGTGCAAGTATTTCGATCCAAAGAGTACAAGGCGAGAGAAGGAATGAGAGAAGCGATTCGGAGCGCAAAACTGACAACGAGGCTAGCATGACAGTACGTATTTACGCTGCTCAGGTGATTCGGATCAATCCGGAGTCGGGGTGTAAGATCCCGGGAGGCTAGGGTTAAAGTTTCTAGTTGGCGGAGAGATCGGAGAGGTGCATCGCGATCCCATGAGAAGTAATGACGCGATGTGTGCAAAAACAGCCTAAAGGCTCATCCTCGGGGGCGGATCGGTGTCGGATCTTCTAGTGACGGGGTGAGATTATTTCACCAACTCTTCGTTCAATTAGATCTCTCAGCCCATGGGATTGCAGTCGGGGCATATGAAAATTGTATTCATATTCATGCATAATAAACAAACCCTCATTTCCTTTACTTGCCAGAGTTTTCCACGCTTAGGTTTTCTAGGACTTAGTCCAAAAATAACGGTAATCATGTGTCTATTGTTTTATTCTTAGTCGATCTTGTTCCACACTTATTTATTTTCCGCACTTTAATTGTGAAGGATGTAGTGTACATGGGTTGCAATGTACATCGTAGAACACGGTAAATAATTTGTTACATTAATTAACAAATAGAAGAATTATCATCAGTGGTGCGGTAAGATTAGGGTAGCGGAATTTTCACGAGCTAGGAGCAGTGAAGATGCGGAGCTTGGAGGGAGTAAATAAGGGCTTCCATCTACAAGAGCTAAAGAGATAAGTGCAAACCCCAAACTCCTTATTTTTTGTATTTTTTCTCCTCCCTCTCCTACTCTTTCCCTTCTTTCTTCCTTCTCATTTAATTGCGAGTTGTCCCCCCTATATTCATATTCCAAGATGGTGTTCTTTTATTTCTATGTATAATTCACTTTGGTTTTCATGATGGCAAGGGTGAGTAGGAATAGAAGGGAAGAAGAACAAAGAGGATGAGTAGTCCCCATATAGGTGACCCAATGTATGATGAGAGGGAAGGGGGATGAACTTGAAGAGAACATTGAAACACACAGGGGAAGAGTTGCATTGTACCCTTTTCGAACTATGTGACCAAAACTTGAAGGAAATGTGGTGGAAACTACAAATTTTTGTGCCCTCATGGTTGTCATGGAGAAAAACCATTTGGTGGTTCATATACCCATCTAAGGAGGCATCTTTGTGGGGTGTTGGATAGTGATGAGAAAAAGAAGGGTGTGGTGGAGATACAAATTTGCCCAAATGTTTCAAATAAACAAGAAGAAAATACATCCAAATGAAGAGGAGGTTGCACAACAAAAACAAGAAACAAAAAACTCGGTCGAGAATCAAGTACAACCTCTAGATTTGGTAGCTCATCTCCATATGGTACTTCTTCAACCTCTGGAGGCAGAAAAATAGGGGATTTCCCCTTAATATTCTTTGGGAGGGATGATGTGGATGGAAAGATAGTTGATTTCTTTGTGCTTGTGGTATACCATTCAATATACTTCCTCTCCCTATTGGCGTGATATGGTTAAGGCCATCAATGAAGCCTAGAAAGGATACAAGAGCCCCAACTGAAAGCTAGAATAGTGTTGCTATAAAGAGAAAAAGCAAAGGTTCAAGAGCTTTGACACGTTTACAAATGAGAGGGTCGATTGTGGGGATACATTGTATCACATGGGTGGACAAATATTGAAACCAACATTTGATATATGTTGGTGTTTCTACTAGTGGTGCAGTATTTATTCATGTCATGACTCTTCTCCATCAATGTAACTTCCCAAAACATTGCAAATCTCCTATTGTAATCAATCAAAGATGTTGGTCCTAATAATGTGGTTCAAGTGATCAACGATAATGCAGAAAATTGTAGGAAGCAAGAAAATTTATTGACGTACTCATCCACACATCTTTCGGTTTGGGTGCTTGGTGCACACATTGAATTTTGATTCACGATATTAACAAACAAATATCCTGGGCGGATTAATGAAGTTTTTACAAGAGAAGCAACTCATTAAATTTATCATAGAACGCCAAGGTATAATACTTTTATAACTCAGAGGAATGAAAACTACTTTTATAGGCAGTTGCTTAAACTTGCAAAAACAAGGTTGCAAGTTACTATCTCACCTTTAGGCGGATAGTGAAGTTGAGATAGCTTTAACTAATATAATTGTTATGAATCATACAAAATTATACAAATAGAGATGTGGGTACTAATGTAGCCAAGGAAACTATTCTTGACATGTTATTTTTGGTAGGAAGATTAAATATGTTTTGCAATTCAACAAACTAATTTATTACATGATCAAGTTTGCATATTCAAATGACCAATAATTGAAGTGTTTAAATGATGGATAGCATGTTGAAGTGATTAAAGACATTGTTGAGCCCGGAGAGATATCACCTGAAATAGTACAAATTATATTCATGAGGAGGTGAAGAAAAGTGGGATATGCTAAATGTTCCATTGCATGCCTTAACATATGTTGCGACACTAAATACTATCATCCATCTGGCTTTCAACACCAGTATACGGGAGGCAGGGAGAAAAGCCCTAGATCTAGAGGTTCTATCTAGTTATCTTGAGAGCATTGGATAAATTAGTCCCTAATGAGGAGGAGGCTACCATGATGCAGAAAGCAATTAGGTAACTATAAACATAGCACTAGTCCATTTGGGAGAATGCACAATTGAACTCAGAGGCTTTGTAATATTTTAATGGAAATTTACAATGATAAAAAAAAGACATGCAATAATTGCAACAGAAAAATATTCAACAGAAACTTTAATATCTGACAGAAATTTAAACTCAGACACCAAGTAGCCAATATTATTAAATATGAATTGTTAGTGCAAAATAGGATTGGAGAAAGTGCTGAGCCATAAGGCAAATTTCTGAGCCTGAAGTGATTAGTACAAAAATGCATTTGTTGTAGTAATGCTTCTCTCAGAAAAGCTGTTCTGACCTATGTTTCTACCTTTCTTGGTGACTACAGAGCCACGATTTTGATGTTTCCTACATTTGTTGTTTGACCAAACCTTGATTTTCCCGCCAAAACAACCCATTATACGAAATTGGGGTGTACACTCCTTGCCACAAACCCAAAAAACCGGAAAGGATTTTCCTTAGTTTTGACCTTGAGAAGTTGTATCTCACAACTTGACCCTCTATCCAACCCAGAAAACTACTCCATTGATTTGTAGATTCTGCTCCCAAAATACTGACAGTCCCCTCCAGAATAATCACCTTAACATCCCTGACATCCAACTCCTCGTCCTCAGATCAGGCACCACAAATGTATACATTAATGACCCATGTGATCTATTACATGGGATAAGCAATCTTGGACTTGAAATAACCTGCATGTTACTACCTCCTCTGCCCTGTAAGCCCTCACTCCTCTAGGCTGGTAATTCAAAATACTCGGTGGCTCCACAAACTCAGCCTGCCCACCCCTCTGCTCTCAACTACGTGGCCTCTCCTCCTGCTGCATACTAGCTGACCCGAGCTGTGTGAGATGCTGCAGGATGTGTCTCTCAATCTCCAAAGATTATAACGAAGCCCATTACTAAGATGGTGCCGAGGTCAGAAAAGGATGACTCACTCCTGCAAGGCTAGTGCTAAACAACACAATGTGGTTAGAATTTAGACTTCCTTGGTAACAGCAGATTTTGAATTGTCAAAAGAGCCCCAAATCTTTGCTTCACTCCTCCTATTTATGCTTGCTAGTCTTGAGTCTCATGAATTTCTTCTAATTTCGACTCTCTTTGGAAAGAAGTGAATTCCCTTCCCATGAGTGTGTATTTACTATTATTTGTGGGTGAGTGGCCCCCACATTCCACTAACATGCACATCAACCCACTTTTCCTAAGTTTCTTCACCAAAATTTGCCTTAGATACAAACTCTCAAAATTGTCAAAATTGCCCCTCTTATTTTAGGAAAATAATTAGGAAAGACATTACAAACTTTCTTCTCTTGAGTGGTGAGACCTTGGAGATTTTCACTCATTCTCTGAGACTTGTATTGTAGGTTCTATCTGCCAGTGTAAACACTTCTTCTACGAGAGAGGTGTTGGAGCTCTTATTCTTTATCCTACAATGTTCAAGGAGCAGGCCAAAATTTAGAATCAAAATAAAAGAGCTTGGTTTATCTTCACTACGACTTGCGATTGTTGTCCCATTACTATGATGATGCAAGACTAATAAAGACCTTAAAGGTTTGGGAAAGAAATCCCGGAGAGCCCAATTTGGAGGATGGAGTGTTGCGGTCAGAGAAATTAGGATGCTTATCCTGAGGATGATGATGATCCAGTTGAGATTCCACCCCCATCTGGTCCTTGGTTCCCGGGTTCATGCTTCAGCTTTCCTTAACATGGGCTTCAATGTTGTTCGTTTTAATTTACCCACCAACTGCAATACCATCTTCTGGGTGCCACACATGGAGGCCCACACTTCCATGTGATGCATGGTGGAAGGAGGAGAGATTAAATAAATATATTCACAATTTACTACTTTTTCCATGGAATTAGACTTGTAAAGCCTTGCATTGAATTTGAAATATTTTTGTCTTTTATTCCTAGTTCAGTGTGTACTTGAGTCTTGGTGGTGGCCAGTGGCCTATTTTATGTGTTATTATTTGAATTTTGGACATCACTAATGTTAATAGATGCTAAACTTCTTAGATAAGTTACTTGAATGTTTGATTTTATCTTCTAAATGTTTTATGTTATATAATATGCTTAAAAAAGATGAATTATTATGTTTTAATTTCTAAAAATCAAATGGATTGATAACAGATAATTAATCATTGATGTACAATGAATCATGGATGTATCTATCTTGATTTATGTAAAAATATGCATACTTTCATGTCTTCTACAAGCTAATTTGTGGTATTTGGGGAAGTTTTTTTAATATAAATGTAGATATATATATATATATATATATATATATATATATATATATATATATATGCGGCCTTCGAGGCAACCAGCTTTCTATATATATATAGTAGACATGAGAGACACTTGGCTTCTGGGTACAGGAAGATGATGCTTCGATGTCCCCACTTCAAAAAACGTCCCATTGATACTTTGTGCAATGTTTCTTCATCTTCAAGTGGGCTAAATTCATAAATTTATCCGCTGATAAATTGGAAAATTTTATATTCCATGTTTTAATGAAAATTCGGTGACAAGATCCTATGCTGAAGTGGAAATAATTCTCCTAATTGTTAAATTTAATTTTTAAACATTTTATTCTTTATTTTCTACGGCAAATATTGAATAATCACACCAACCTACAAATAAGCTAAACGGAAGAAATAAATGACGGAAGAAATGTAGTGCACATAAATTTGTAGTTATTTTTGGACCCAGTGTCTAGAAAAAAAACCAACTTGAAAGCAAATTTAAAGGCGGGGTTTTATTATTATCTGGCAGTGAAATAATATAAACGTGGCCCGGATCTGGCGGCATCCCTCTGAAGAAAAATTGGCAAGAAAAATCTAGTGAGGAATTTCCTCCTCCACGGGAAAATTCGGGCTTTGACCTCAACTCAAATTGAGGTTGTCCAAACTAGCTGCAACGCGGTCCACTACATCACCTTAGCAGTCCTTGCACTAGCTGGACAACTTTACTCCCCAGGCCCAGCCAGGAGAATGTCTCTCTTGGCCTCCCGGAACCTCTTGACACGACGCGGAAACTTGGCTTCTCCCAACTGGTACCCAGGAAGAAATCGCCTCTGGGGGCTGCTACGCCACTCCTGGGCCGGCCTGTTCCTTGGCTCCTTTGCTCTCGCAAATGCACTCCGCGGCTGGAATCCTTCCTCCGAAGCCACTATCCTTCGCCCTCTCTCTATTTGCTTCGATCTCCTTGACTCTCTCTCAGACAAAAGCTGACATTGTTATTAGGAAATCGATCTGTCAATGAGAATTGAGCTGCAAAGTGTGATCTCAGCCTTATCGACTTTTTGTTATAATCCTCTGGTAGACTTCAACGTCCAAGATTAGTTCTTAATCGATGGCTGGGATTAACGAAGTTGATCCGTGTGAAGCTATAGAACATTCACACATTGACTTAATTAATTACGATTAATTTGTCATATTTCTAAGTTTAGACTTAGAAAATATTTAAAGCCGACTAATAGTCTAATTAACGATCATCTCTAGTAGAATTTCGAAATGATTTTTGTGTAATATCACCAATTATGATTACGCTAATTAGAATAATTTTGATAAATTTTGATGTTGCTAATGTCAAGCGAAAGCGAAACAAGGCGGGTCGAGACCCACGATTAATAATTGAGGGAAAAGCTGAAGCCTATTCCTATATTTCAAAAGGAAAATTCTCCCCGGCCTTAATTTGGGGTCCATGTAGCCAACATTCGATTTGGAGCGGCGCCCTAGGTGGCGAGCGTAGGGAGGCTCCAATGGGGCAACGCGATTAGTGGTGGATAGGATATTTACGCAATCCATGGTGGTGTAATATTACGAATAGGAAATAAACAACAATATATCAAGCAACATAACAATAACTACGGCAAATAGAGAACATCATGAAGAATACTTTATAAAAAATGGAGAAATGTTTGAGCCATTTTATTATAATACGACGAAAAATGTGTACAAAGGTGATTAGAATGATGGCACCTTGGCTTGCTCAAGGCAAGGAAATTTGAAAATACTCTCGGAATCTCCTAGTGAATCATTTGCTCTCTCTATGACATAACTCCCTAATGCTAATGTTCTTTTTGAAATTCTTTCTTTGCCTCTTAGGGCCACATTTACTCTTCTTCCGGAATGGGCTAGCTCTTTGGGGTTGTTCCCCTACTCATAAAAATATGAAACTGCGGATATAAGCTCTCCTCCAATAACACGGAAAGACCCGGGAAGGAATCTTGGAATAGGTGACACCGAATTTGACCTCCCTTGGAAAATCACGCACTCAGTGGAAGTACGCTAGCCACTGACCGAGTAACACCGCAAATGATGGCCTCCTCCCTGCGCAAAAGATGATTTGTGAAGGGATGATCCCTTCTAATACTCCGGGCTAAAATCTACGGAACTCCCTTCTCTCCTGGGGTTACACTCTTCCCAAGGCTGTGTAACCCTTGAGTGTATTACTTATTTTGCCTTAGTACACGTGTGCTCTGGTTGAAGAGTGTTGTGTGCTTTTCTCTGGAAAACAATGGTGGATCTCCTCACACGAGCGGGCCTCGAAGTTCACGAGGTTGGGGTTGGGATCTCAGCCCAAAAGAGACATGTGTTACGAACAACACTTCTGGAACCATGTGACAAAGCGTGTTCAATGTACGAAGAGCCAGAAAATTAGAAGAAGATGCATAATAGAATATGTTGAATGGTGAGCCTCCCCTTCCTTTTATGCTTGAGAGCCTAGCTCTCCCTTGGACCCCCACTCAACTACATTGTCCCTCCTTGGCCACGTTGTCCCTACTGCTATTTATTTGTCATGGCCCACTGTTGCCAGCTGTGTTGCCTCCATGCTGTCCCTCTCTGATGATTTGTCCTTGGCTCCGCTGGGCCCCACTGTGCAATTTGAATTTGCCTAAGAGACTTTTAGGGAATTATTTTCTCCCTCGGTGGGTTATGGGTCCAATCACCCCTGTTTTGACTACTTTGTTTGAAAGGCAAAATCTGAACAAAATTAATATTTCCAATTAGCTGCGCTCATTGGGAATATTACGATCCCCGCCCGAAAAGTTGCTTGTCCTCCAAGCAAGCGCAGGTAGGTCTTTGCAAAATCTTCTCACTCTCCCAAGTGGCATTCTCATCCGGAAAATTTCTCCACCTCACCAAGTATTCTGGCTTGTCTTGCTCCGTAACGCCCATCTCTCCTTGGTGTCTATGATGGCCACATTTGTAACACCAAATGTCTCATCATCTGTGGCGGAAGCTCCTCGGTGTGGTCACTTGCTGCCCCAATGCCTTTTTCGGTCATGATACATGGAAGATGTTGTGTATCCTGTACACAGCCAGGCGGCTCAACTCTCATAGCCTCCCTATCTGCGGATCACAGCAAGGTCCCGCAGAAGCGGGGCTTGAGCTTCTCGGCCCCTGCAGTTGTTTCGGTGTGTTTTATAGTATGGGTAGTCGTAGGTAGACCAAGTCCCCTACCTCAGCTTGCCTCTCTACCTTCCTTTGTCGACATATAGCTTACGTTGGTCTGTGTTGTGGCTAAGTTATCCTTAAGAGCCCGGAGTATATCACGACTCTCTTGGATCCAATCCTTGGCCACAGCGTACCTTTAACTCCAAACATAACATCAACAAAAGTGAGTATGATATCCATACAAAGCATAAAACGGAGACATCTGGAGATAGACATGTGGAAAGTGGTGTTGGCAACGGTATTCTCCCAAATGAAGCCAACGCAGCCAAGCCTTCCTCTTGCCCCGTGAAGTAGTTTCGCAAGTAGCCTTCCGGCCCTTGTTCACTATCTCTTTGTCTACCGTCCGTCGAGGGTGATAACTAGTACTCGGAGTCAATTCACATACACCAAATCAAAGAGCTCACCACAAAAAACAGCCCATGAAACGGCTATCCACTGTTATTGTGATGGTCTTGAGAAGACCATGCAATCACGAAAATATCACGAAAAAACGACTCTGCCTTACACGTACGTGTGTCACCGTGCAGATATGGTGAAGAAGTGGCCTAATTTTCCGGTCGATCAACGACTACCAAGATGCAATCCTTGCCTTGCCTTGTGGGCAACCCGGTGATGAAGTCCATCGAAATGCTTTTTTCCCACTTTCCTTCGGAATAGGAAGTGGTTGCCAGTAATCCGAGTGGGTGGCTCATCTCCCCTTGTTCCTTTGACATACCTCCCACTCCACGACATGCCGAGTACGTCCTCCTTGAGGTCTCTCCAAGAAGAGCCTCTCCACTGACCTTGTAGGTCTTCCATTGAATCACGATGGCTCGACAATGGTGAGTCATGGGAGGCTTCCTGATATCTTCTCCTTGAGTTGAACCCCCATCAGAAGATCCACGTCCTTGAAGTAAATAACCCGTCCATCACTACGTACCTTTCATCTATGACACGGCCATCAACACCTCACCGGGCAAAACGGTCCTTGGAGTACTCACCAATAGCGAGCCCTCGGTCAGGTGTCTATGTTCATCGAGGACAACGTTGTCGGTCACAACGTGATGACATCAACTTCCTGCACGTTGTTCTTCCTTTTAACATACTCAATGTCAAATTCATATCTTTGGATCTTCTTGACCCTTAGTGCCTCCTCCTGCTTCATGCAGCTCTAGGAAAAATCGGAGGCTATTGTGAATTCGGCCCCCACCACGAAACACATTGCCCACCCAGTGCGAACAGCTGAGTGCATGCATAATGTGACATCTCCTTGTTGTATATAGGATACAACCTCTCATGCGAGCAACAACTTCTGCTCTCGAAAGCTATGGGGTGACCTCACACTCAAGCGTCGCCCCACTCCCTCTCACGAAACATCACACCAAGATGAAGGCACAACGTGAAATCGGCAAAGCCAATGCTAAGAGCGTAGTCACCACATCCATGAGCACGCCAAGGCTCTGCGCGTTGTATCCGTCAAGCTTGAATGCCCCCTTTTTGGTGAGGTGCAGCCAGGGTGCAACAGCGGGAAAATCCCTTGACAAGCTTCCGGTAGTAGGTGCGGATGCCTACAAATCCACGGAGTTCTATCACATTCTTCGGCTACGGCCATTCCCGGATGGCCCGGATCTTCTTTTCGTGGACCCTCACTCGGAGTCACACCAATGATATGCCCAAAATAGAGCATCTCTGTCAACCCAAACTCACACACTTGGAGAGCTTGGCATTAGAAATGATGCACCTCCAAGATCGTAGTACAACCTCGATGTCTTGTAAGTGATCCTCCCAAGTGTGGCTATATATAAGGATATCATCGAAAGAGAACACCAACACGAACTTCCTCAGTAGACCCTGAGAAGATGTGGTTTATACAAAAGAGCTGGAAAGTGAGGTAGGTGCATTGGTTAGCTCGAAGGGCATCACCAAAAACTCAAATGGCCATAATGACATGCGAAAATAATCTTGGGGAACATCCTGGTCCCTCACTCGAATCTGATGGCGGCTGACCTCGGATCCAATCTTGGAGAAGAATTTCGATCCCCTTAGCTCATCCAATCAACTCGTTAATTCACGGAATGAGGTATCGGTTCTTCATCGTTTCTTTTTGAGAGATCGAGTAGTCGTGCACATCCTGAGTGTGCCATCCTTCTTCAGCTTCACCAATACAACAATGGGCTAGTCTTGCGTGGGATGTGTCCCGAGTGCTAAGAGATCTGAATGGCTCGTTTATCACAGGCTTTGGGATGCCTTTAGGAATAGTGATCATGCTTGAATACCACCTTAAAATTTGAATGGTATGCTCAAATCTGGAATAGGTGGTTGTCTGGAGGTATATCCCCAAAAACCGTAGAATGCCTATCCAAAATCGTGCACATTTGGGTGGTATTTGCACAATCACATTATTTTTGCCTTTGAAATATCTGACTCATACCCACTCTATGTCTTCCTTCCAAATTACGCATCCCATCCGAGTGTGTTAGAGCTGTCTATGAAGGATATGTGTGCATGCCTCGGATCATCACATGCTTCTTGCTCTTCAACATTAAGTCCACTCCATCTCAGAATCTCCCAATCTTTGGTGACCTTCCTAAGTATGATCAGCCACTTCACTCCTAGTACCACATTGGTGTCTGGAATGTAGACCACAAAATGATACGTACGTCATTATAAGTCCCCATGGTCATGGCTAATGTCGGAACGTATACGGTGCCTTTACCACCGGTTTGGCACCTAGTGCAAAGTGCGAGAAGCCATCAAAGCTCTCTGTCTGTTATTCCCCTCCTCTCTACCATACATGGGCATCGATAAGGTTGTGAGTGGCCCCACGATCGACTAGAACCAAAACACGGTGTCCTTGAATGGTGCCCAGGACACGTTAATCATCCTTTAGGGACCCCTGCGCAAGTCTGGGACTCCTCTTGTGGGTGCAAGCAGCTGCTCCTCTGCTCTTGGGGGAGGAGGTGGTGGATGATCCCTCTCACCGCTACATCGTTGGCCTCTGTCTCTATCCTCATAGGCATCTTCTTCCCCCTCAGCAATCCAAATAAGACCTCTATGTAATGTGCCTTCCCTGCGGCACATTGTGACCGGTGCCCATGGCTCCTGGCATGTGAAGCATCTTCCTCTCCGTCTCAAGTCTCTCTGGGTATCATCGTCCAAAGCCCCTCATCCTTGGTTCCCCTTCGGTAGTGGAACTCTCGTGTCCTTCCCCTTTGGAAATTTGAAATGTCGGTCTCACGGGAAAGGAGCTGCGGTCTGGGCAAAGCATCCTGCAAGTCTTTGGTTCTCATTGCATCTGGTCTTAGCGAACCTCGTGGTCCCAGCTGGCCCCACGCAAAGGTTACGCCAGCCTATCGGTGAACATGTAAAATCCTCCTAGGCGAGGACAGAGTCGGGTACCATCTGCTAAGCCTCAAGAACTCGAAATGCAAGTTTCAGGGTTCTGATGCAACGAGCCCAGTCGGCTCAACAAAGTGCTCTTCCCAGTATCCTTCCCGATTCAGAGCCACTCCCTGTCCATGTAAACTACGCATGCGTTGTCAACTCGCGGTGACCCAACATGGCCATCCGTCGGAACCACCGATCACGGGTCTCTCCCTCAAGGTGTAGTGTTGCCACCTTGATGGCCTCCTCTGCCATCGATTAAGATGAAATAAATGGCTATCATCTCCACCAGAAACTTTCGCTAAACATTTAGAGGACTGATCAAATGTTGGCAAGAAACGATGCCCACGATGCGTTGCGGCTCACCTCCCTACGTGTACCCACCATACCGATTTTGGTTATGGGATCTATTGTCCATGCCAAATTTGGCAAAAAATCGTGGAGAGTAGAGCTTCATGAACTCTGCTTATGGGACGATACTGCGCAAAATAATCCCCCAAATGAACCACCTACGGCTCTAAGGTCACTCCGTCGGTGCCTTTGAGTAGTCTGGGCATTGTGAAGGCGTGGGAGTGAGAGGCACTACATCTTCTTAAGCGTGATGCCGCTCTTGAGTGTGATGAGAAGTGTCAAACCCTGCTAATGTGAAAACCCCTTGGGGTTTCACCTTTGAATTTTTATTCGAACAGCCCGACCCATCTCTTCTATCCTCCTCGAGAGCTCTGCCCTTGATTTCGGGAGGAGATTCTGAACCTCTTCCCTTCATCTCTCTCCCTCGCCATAGTTTCTTCCTCCTCTATGTTCACCACTAGAACGCAGTCCCCTTCTCCAAAGTGCCCTCGATTCTCCGCTCTCGGCTCTCGCCTGCCTCTTCCCACAGTAAGTGATGTATGGCTTTCCTCCGGTGTCATAGAGTGATGCGCTCCACGAGGGGTGACCAAGTCTATGAGCTTTGATACCACTACAATATTCCGAATAGGAAATAAGCAGAGTAATATAAAGAAATATAAACAATAACTACAACAAATAGAAGACATCATGAAAAACACGCAAACATGCGAAACGTTGAGCCATTTTATTATAATACGAAGATAAAAATGTGTACAAGGTGATCGGAATGATGGCACCTTGGCATTTACTCAGAGCAAGATGAAAATACTCTTTCAGAATCTCCCGGTGAATGTTGCTCTCTCTACTTAATTTGCGTAACTCCCTAATGCCGTTGTTCTTTGCTTTGTTAGAGCTAGCACTCTTGTTGGAATGGAGGCTGTGCTCTTTAGGGTTGTTCCCACCTTTCAGAGAAAAATATGAAACTCCGGATATAAGCTCTCATCCAGTAGCAGGGAAAGGACCCAGAAGGATCCGCAAGGTCATTGACCCCAAATTTGACCTCCCTTGGAAAATCACGCACTCGGTGGAGTACGTTGGCCACTGAGCGATGCTTGCAAATGATGGCCTCCTCCTCTGCAAAAGATGGTTGGCCAAGGCGTTAGTCCTTCACAATTCTTCCAGTGAAATCCATTTGATCTCTCTTCTCTTCGTTGTTGCCTCCTCCCAAGGCTGCACCCAACACACGAGTGTGGCTTATTGTGCCTTAGTATTTGTGGCTCCTGGCTAAAGGGTGTTGTGTGCTTTGCTTTGGAAAACAATGGTGGATCTCCTCACTGACCGGGCACAACGAGTCCCAAAATTTGAGGTTGGGATCTAGCTCGGAGACAGGGCGTCTTCTGAACAACACTTGCGGTTTTGCCAAACAACGCCAGCGTTACTCAATATCTGAAAGAAATAAAATCAGAAAATGCATAATAGAATATGTTGGATGGTGGCCTCACTTCCTTTTATGCTTGGCTTTATCTCTCATGGGCCCCACTCAAGCACGTTGTCCCCTCTTTAGCCCACGCTATCCCTACCATTGCATTGTCCTGGCCCACGGCACACCCCTTTGTGTTGCCTAGCCCACGTTGCCTCCATGTTGTCCCTCTCCTCTAACGTATTCACTTGGCTCCTTGGGCCCATAGCCTGTCTACCGAATTTGCCTAAGTGAATTTGGGAATTATTTTCTCTATAGTGTGGTTTTATGGGTCCCTTGACCCCTTTATTTTTACGACTATGACAGAAAGGCAAAAAAATCTAAACAAAATTAATATTGCCAGCTAGGCTGCGCTGGTGGGGAATATTGATGTGAGGAACGTGAGGCTCAAGTGATAAAAGTGAAAAATAAACTCATTTCCTCATTCATTCGACTTCCTATTTTGATTGTCTTCTTGACATAGCAAGCTTGTGTCGAATTGCCAAGTCTGTAGTGTTGTTTAGCACACGAGATCTTGACCAGTCTCAACCTCTACCTTGGGGGACTTGATGCCCACTCGGGATAAGTCATACCATTTTGGAGAGGCATTTCTAACGAAGATTATAGGAAAAGCTTATTTTCACTTGAGGACACTTGGAGATTTTGAAAGGACACTTGTTGGAAACGGCTTCCCTAGAAGTTTTGGTGGCCTCTATTGAGAATTTCGAAGGACGAATTACTTGATAGTTGGGTGAGCCAAGACCAAGAGGGCCAATTTGAGATAAAAAATGGGACAAACCATTTACGGGTTTATTGAGGGGAAGCCAAGGTTAATTTGTGGGATTTTTGGAGTAGGAGTTGGTATGTGATCCCTAACTATTGACTAAGTAGCCTGGAGAAAATTATTCATTCGGTCAACATGCTGGCCAATTCATACGTGTGTTTTTGTGGGTTTGTGAGTAGAGTCTGGGGTTAAAAGCCCGAGAATTTTTGGCTTGAAGCAGCCCAACCATTGAGTACGAGGATTGTATGCTGTTCACAAGGAGAGAACAACACAACTTATCGAGCCCGCATGAGAGCCATTTCTAGAGAGATATCGCTTGATTTGAGATGCATTCGACACTGCCTTGGTGACTCAGTGCACCATTCCAACACCATTATTGTGCTCATTTCCAACATTAATAAAATGGCTCAAATCATGTTTTTGGCTCTAGTTTTCATGTGTTAATAACGTGATTTTACTTGTTGTAATTTTTAGTCTATTGTTGCTTATTATTCTTATTATTTTCATTTTGGGATATTGCATTCTAGGTTTTGGAGATCTCATGTATTCTAGCCTCTCCAAATTTCAAAGACTAGAACACATCCAATGCTACAAAAACTAATACTCCTTCTTAATGAGAATATATTCTAGTGCTACATCTACTACCACAACACCTTGTCTACTTTTCACTCTCCTATCATGTTATTTGATGTCAGCTCACTATTTGTCACACCAACCACTGTAACTTTGTCTAGGCACTATCTGGCAGCCTCTGACCACAAGCTACTGCCAATGCCCCGCATGCGTACCCAACTCCCTCTCATCTACGCTGCTGTAGTACAACATATGCAATGAGAATCATCCAAAATGCGAACCATTGTCTTCGTATGATGCATCTACCCATCTTTCGAGTCTCTGGCTGCTACTAGCCTCTTTGCATTTTCCCGTGAGCTACATCCTGGCGATAACTCTGCTGATGTGCAGCTGCACTGTCAACTTTGCACGCTCCCCGGCCTCCATTGCTTGCTTAGTCCCTTTGCAACTATCACTACGGCATCATTGCTGTACCAATAGTCCATCCCTTACTTCCCACTAAATATTGTAGTCCCAAGTAGCCGAGTATTGATCAAAGGAGTGGACTCCTCAAGGGTCTACCATCTATGGCACTTGTTGATTTTCTAGTAGCATCGAATGTGCTCTAAGTCTCAAATCTTGTAGGAAGCAGAACACATGTATTCCAAAACACCTAGAAAGCGTTTTGGGAAATTCCACTCGGATAGGGTTTATTAAAATAAATAATTATTTTAATAGGAGCTAGAATTAAACATAGAATTAAAATAATTAAAGTATAATAATAGAGCAATTGTGAAACTTCTAGAAAAAGACGGAGATCGGTAAATATGATCTAAAGTGACAGATTCTCTTTAAATGCAGGTCGTTGGTTATCAGAAGATTATAAGGACTTCGATGGAGGCATTTGGAAAACACAGGAGTAGGTCTAGAGATCGAATTTCTCAAATTGGCAGTGTAAACGTAGAAGGATTTAGTCGAGTTGATTCGATTGCAATGAGGGGTAGTGATAATAAGTTACGGTTGGAAAATCCTTCTCTTTGAGTTGGAATGCTTAGCGAGAAGAAGCGAGAGAAGAGGACGCGAGAAGAAGCGAGCGTAGGGATTACGCTAGGTAGCGTAGGGGCTACGCTAGGCGATAGTGCCATGCGGAGAAGCGGCGAGTGCCATATAGAGCGACGCTGAAACACTTGAGATCCGATATTTTCTTGTGGATCGGTCGGATCCCGGAGGCTGAGTCTTGGGAGTGTGAGACCGGAGAGCCGGAAGATCCAACAAAAGGAGGTGATGTAGTCCCTAGCCAAAGTGGCAGCATATTTGTGCTTTAGAGTCTACGTAGAGGGCGGCGTGGGGCTCATCAAATCGATGTGGGTCGGTCTGGATTTCCGGTATTAGTGTGGTGTCCTACTGTTCTACGATTAGTAAGATTCTTTGTGGATAGCCGGATATGGGCATCCACTTGTGTTGAAGCTTTTGATTAATAATATCAAACCCTCATACGGTACTTAGGTTTTCTGCATTGGGTTTTTCGGGGGACTTAGTCTAAAAATAACGGTGTAAAGTGTCTAATTTTCTTGCTCGGATCTGTTTCTACATTTTAATTTCCGCAATTTATTTAGTGAAGGTTGCGATGTATTTGTGATGTTACGTGTGAAACCCATTAAATAACTTGTATAATTTTATGGTAGGAGAAGTAATATCGGTTGCGGCAATAGGGATTTTGAGATTAGGAATTTTTTTCACATGGTATTAGAGCGGTGCGATTAGGGGAAACAGAGAGTAGATCGGAAGAACTCAACGTTGAAGAGAAGAGAGAGAGATTGAATACTTGTGTAGGTAGCATGTAGTCCCCAGGGATTCTGGAGTCCAAGCCCGGGAGGGCAAGATTTGCGAGCAAATCTCTTCTTTACGAGGTGAGTGTTGATGGAGTGGTAAGACTTTCCGGTTCGTGATTTTTCTAACAACGGAAGGCTTGGCCTTGAAGCTTCGAGACGAGGAGCGGTTTTACGTAGGACGTAGTTTCCGGCATTTTTGTGGGCAAAAAAGCGTCGGAAAAGGAAGGAAAGACACTTTTTGGGGAATTTCTTCCTCGGTGAATTCCAAGCCAAGGAATTTATTTCTCGGTTCCACGGCGGCTATAGCGAACATATCTACACACTCCGGCTTTAAAGTGCGTAGGCAGCTGTCTTGTTGCGCAAAGTAGAGGGCTTGATTCGACTTTTTTGTTGCTTAAAGATGGCACCTAAAGGGGTACAGGAGATCCAGATCGCACCTAATGGTGAGATCCTGTCCGGTTGGAGGTGCCTCCAAGCTATGTGATACGGCGAGACGGATCACTTGTACGGTAGATGAACATGATCTCAAGGCCTTTATCGAGAATGTGGTAGTTGTCCTAGTAGATGCAAATCCGTTGAAAGCCTACAGAAGTATATGTTGAGATTTTGTGTATTTGGGGTAGCATCGGTGTGCTCTAGCTCCTAAATTTTGTGGAGGGACTAGAGAACACTTGATCTACCCGGACGAGAAATAGTTTGGAAATTTCTAAATACTGGTTTAGGAAATATTAAATTAATTAATTATTTTATGTATTTCCTAAGTTAAAACTTAGGGAACTTAAATAATTAAAGTGAATTTAATTAAACATGTGATGAAATTGTCTTAAGTCACACGGATCAAGCTTTCTTTTAATCTTAGCCATTGATTCAGATACGATCATGGCCGTTGATTTGTCAACGAGAAAAGTATAAAGGAAAGGCTTGGGGTCATTTGTAAAGACACACGGAGAGGCGGAAGCACTAAAGCTAAGGCGAGATTCTAGGGCGAGAGTTTGCTAAGAATTCTCGAAGTGTTTCCGGCTAACGAGAGGGAGTATTAAGACCAAGGGGATGATCCCGGGTCACAAAATACACAAGAAGTAGAGATACATTTGAAGGAAATCGCGAGAAGAAGACGCGGTAACGGCAAGGATAGTGCGATCCCTCCAAGGACGGCGTGATTTCCCGGCGAAACACGGACTGCGAGAGACCCTTCGAGGCCGGTCTTAGTGGCCGCATCACCCGGTCTGGGGTAACGCCGGTCTCTTCCGGAAGTAACGCTAAGGGTTTGAGGGGCTTTAGAGGGCCGACGAGGGCTTTCGAGGGCGGCGGGGTTTCTAGGCCCTAATCTTGGGCGAGTCCTGTAAATCTCGTTTGAGGATGCGGATCGAGTCATTATTTTGGCCTAGATTAGCCAATGAGATGTAGATCCGGTATTTTCTCTATCGGGATTTCTAGATATGGAACCCAAATTTGTGTATTCGGGAAGTATTTTTAATAATAAGACCCTCCGTGCTTGAGAGACTGATTTTCTGCATTGGGCTTTCCTGGGGACTGTCCGAAATAAGCTGTGTCACTTTGTCAATGTATGCATGTGCTTATTCTAAATGCAGATTGGTAGGAATCTGTTATGTGTTTTGACTTGAATTTATTCGGTTAATAACTTGTCTATTAGGTGTAATAACCTTTGTTCCACGAGTTCTAGTTGTACTTTCTCGAACTTAAGTTTAAATAAAAAGCAGTTATCAAACATTGTAGAGTAAATTGAAATTACGACATAATTAATCTATACGTAGAGAATACACCGAAAATCAGCACAAATTTACATATCCTATAGCGAAATTTCGAAGATTAGTGAACCCTTTGGTGATGTAAGTGAACAAGCAGAGATTAATGGGACAATCAAATCCTCCCATTAAATCCGGGAACAATCCGGACCTAGAGGATGTCTCCTCTACCCCGTGCCCAGATTTCAAGAGCAGACTCCTTCCCCAAACCATTCAAGCTGACATTTCCTTCTCACTTAAGCGAGTCGTTTCTTTTCCTCCCAAAACCTCCCCTTCTCCTCCATATCACCTCCTTTAAATAATCTCCCTCAGCCTCACCTTACTTCCGAGTCTTATCCTTATTAATGGTGATATTTTATGTATTTATGGTGGTATACTTTTTCATTATATTTGGATAAGGAATATAATCTAAAGCAATCACTTCACTCCTTACTCTCTAACCTCCCGAAGGGCCTTATCCATCCTTATGTTCATATTAAATGTTGTTATGGTGGGTGATCCACATTAATGTGAGTACGAATACACATTTATGAAGGTGGGATTATATAGTTATTTTATTTATAGGGCTTGGGACTTTTTATTTAAGTACTTTTAATATAAATCTTTAATATTGCATACTCATTTTTAACTTAAGATTTACTTTATTATTTCATTTCTTTTATTACCTCTTTTCATAAAATTTTATACTTAGTTGAACTTAATATAAATCTGAAATCTTAATATTAAGTTCCAGTCTATGAAATCTTGATATTAGTATGTAGGTGTACTAGTGCGATGTGGGCGGTATAGGCAAGTGTAGCTATCAAATGCCTATATCGTTCACATGCTATACTCGTTTTTGTATATACTTGGGAATGGGCCGTTACGTGGGAGGAGCATAGCAGGATTTAGCAATAATAATTTTTGCATAAAGTGTAAGATTCAAAAATTTCTACATGGTATCAGGCAATTGTAGATCTAGGAGGGTCACCAACGAAGGGCGAAGGTTCTAGCTCCGGAAAGCGGTTGGAAAAGCCGGCGGCAGATACGGAAGGGACAAACGCGGTTTTTAGAGAGCGGATTCACGCGGAGAGAAGGGTGACCTTTGTCGGCCTTGTGTCTAGCAAGCCCCACGCAATTCACTAGCGCGAGCGGCTTCAAAAGCTCTAATCTTGGTTTGGTCTAAAGCCAACCCCGGTGTGATTTAGATCTAGTCTGTCAAATCGAAAAAATTTACCATGGCAGGTGAGTTAAAATTACGAAGTTTTAGTTGATTTTTAGCCCATGCCTAAGTGACAAAGAGCGGGAGAGATCAACTTCTGAGAAAAGTTTTTGACAAAGGAAACACGGTTGTGAGGAGGATCAAAGAAGAAGTTGAATCATGGTTGATTTAGTGATTTCAAGGAGAAATCGAGTTGTCGAAGGGAGAGCGAAGATTTTGTTCACCAAGGGCCTTAGATCCATTTCTCTAGCAAGAGAAAGGAAGTTAAAGACACATTCGAGTAGATGGCTCCTAATGGTACAGCATTGATCGGGATAAATTTTGGATGGCCTCTCAAACTTTTCAGTTTGGAGGCAAGGATCTGATTGTCCTTGAGGCATACAATCTAAGAGACCATGAAGAGCAAAACTCAGCCCTGCCAGAACGGATCCGGATCTCCTTCGAAAGCATAGGCTGGGCATGCCAAGCGATAATGGATGGTGGCCAAGGGCCATATTCTACACGTAGGCGAAGAAGGCATTCTTGTCATGGAAGGCCTTGACTTCCTATATGAGAATGAAGTTTGTCTAAAGGAAAATGTTGTTGGAGACTAAGATGAAGTCCTTCATGATGACCAAGGAGAAGACATGGAGCACTTCCTCTTGATTGCAATCAATGAGGATCGGTGGCTTGCAACGGGTGCAATAGTGGATGATGTTGTGATAGTCGGAAGCGCCCTGTCCGATCACGGATGAGTAGGAAACCTTTGTCCAAGTATCTTGGGCAGATCGAGACCTCCAGTTGGGATAGTTTGTGGTCAATTCTGCGTCAAGAAGAACTCGCGAGATTCACCGAAGCTGACACAACCCGAGGATTGAGCAAGTGAAGAAAGATGACGAAGATGCAACCTTGGCATCGAAGAAGCGACCAAAGAAGAAGAAGGATCTCTCAAAGATCAAGTGCTTCCGGTGCGGTGAAATGGGACATTTTGCCGGCCATTGTTAATCGAAGAAGAAGGACAGGAAGCATCTTCTTCCAAAACGGCTATGGTAGATGATGGGTCGAGGAAGATGATGCAACCATGAGTGCTCATGAACCACAAAGGTGGGGGTGACATGGACATTTAGAGCTACATGGAGGAGGCGGGATCCTTGAGCGGCTCATCTCTTGGATCACATGCGGCTGCAACGGCCTTAGACGGTAGTGGGACAGAGTGGGCCGGTGGTGTATAGATCACGGATAGGGGCGGAAGCAAGGCGGATCGGAGAAAACGGGGAGGAGTAGCGCGGGAGCAAGGAGCGATGATAGCGTAAACGTGCTGACACGAGCAAAGCAACAACGTAGAAGCAGACGCGGCGCGAGAGGTTGATGTGACTTCAACGGCGCAAAGTAGTGTTGCTTACGCCGGTGCATAGGCTATGACGGCGCAAGGCTTTAGAGGGATAGCGCGTGCGGTAAGCGAGCGTGATAGATTTTAGCACAAGGAGCGTGTGACCCCGAGTAGTGGAAATTCGGTCGCAAGCAAAGTTGGCAAGTGTGCATCGTTCTTTAGATGCACATTTTTATATCTCTAGCCTATGGAGCTTCGGTGATGAGGATCTGACCCATCGAACTTGTTTGTCAAAGATTGGGCGGAGATTGATTGTGTCTCTCAACAACTAAAGTTCACGTGCAACGAATCGGCGGGTAGTGCTATGGCTTGTACAGATGTAACTTATTGAAGAGGAGCTACGGTACGGTGGTTTTGAGCGCGTGCGCGAAGTCATAGACGCGATTATAGAATGATGGCAGTCTGGAGAGTTAGTGGCAGCCCAGGCCAAGCATCGATGCTCCTGGAAACTAGTACCCAAAGTCTTGTAATGCATAAGTGTGATGTATTGCTAGAGCACAACCTTGATGCTAAGAGGAGTGTTGAGATTTTGTGTATTTGGGGTAGCATCGGTTGTGCTCCGGCTCCCAAATTTTGTGGAGGGACTAGAGTACACTTGATCTACAAGATCCAAAAATGAATTTGGGAAGTATACAGTTTAGGAAATATTAAACTAATTAATTATTTTAAAGTATTTCTTAAAAGTTAAAACTGGGAACTTAAATAATTAAAGTGAATTTAATTAAACATGTGATGAAATTGTCTTAAATCACACAAATCAAAATTTCTTTTAATCTTAGCCATTGATTCAAGATACGATCATGGTCGGTGATTTGTCAACTAGAAAGTAGGAAAGGCTTGGGGTCATTTGTAAAGACACAGAGGAGTGACCTTGAAGCTAAGTTGAGATTCTAGGGGCGAGGGTTGCTAGCAGATTCTCAGAAGTGTTTAAAATTTGGAAGGGGGAGAATTTAGGCCAAGGGATGATACGATTAAGGGTCTAGAATACAAAGAAGACGGAGACATCGGCACAAGGGCAGTGTAGAAGAAAATGACAAGGACAGCATGATTTTGACGAGGAGAGCCCTGCGGGGTTACGCGGAGACCCTTCGGGGGCGGCGTAGTGTGCGTCACCGAGTTTGGGGTAACGTAATCTCTTCCGGAGCGGGGTTGGGGAGGCACAGAGAGGTGACACAAAGGCTTTCGGGGGCAGCACTTGGGTTTCTAGGCCCTAATCTTGGTGTGTTATGTAAATCCCATTTGAGGGTGTGGATTAGTCATTATTTTGGCCCTAGATCGGCCATTAGGTTGTAGACCTATTTTCTCTGTCGGGATTTCCGGATTTGGAACCCCGGATTTGTGTATTCAAAAATATTCTTAATAATAAGACCCTCCGGCAGCCGGAGCCAGTTTTCCCGCATTGGGTTTTCTGGAGACTATTTGTCCGAGAAATAAGCCCCGTATCACTTTGTCTCCGATGTGTGCATGTGCTTATTCTAGATATGGATTGGTAAGTCATTATGTGTTTTGGTTCAATTTTAACTTGAATTTATTCGGTTAATAACTTGTCACAGTAGGAGGAGCATAACTGATTAACAATAATAATTTTTGCATAAAGGTAGCAAGATTCAGAAATTTCTACAAAATATGGTAGAAGGCTAAAGTTTAATCTCGACGGAGGAGGGATCATGTAGTATGTCACATCAACTGGCAAGGTGTGAAAATATTTGAATATAGAAACCCTCTTTGCATCTTGATTTACTTCTTCTACTTGTTTGATTTATTAACAAGTTATTTTTTGAATATTCGATAAAATATCAAAACGCAAGCTAGAGCCTACACATACACACAAATTATTCTGCTGGAGCATAACGCACACATGACAAAGGACACGGTATTTTTTGGACAATGTCCTGAAAAACCTAATACCAGAAAACCGGATGCGGCGGCTCTTAGAGGGTTTGTTTATTTGAATACAATCGAGGGCTTTGTAATGGTTTGCCCAACGAAATTCACGGCGGATGTAAATATCACTGGAGATAGAAAATATGGTTGATTCGGCCGACGAAGAACTCCTACGAAAACACGCGAATACGAGCCCCGCTACATGCCCGGAACTGGCAGCCACTCCTCCCAGACTGCGTAGCCAGGCTTCTCACGCCGAGCGTAGCCCTTTGCGCGGCCTGGGGCGCCCCCTACATCACCCTTTGCCGGCTCATGGCTGCCTCTCGTCGCAGGCGGGCCTGCGTCGGCCTCTTGCGTGAGCACAGTTGGGTTGCATCTCTCCTGGCGAGGTCTTTGCGGCTGCGCCGTGCGGATGTTTGCCTCTCTTCCTTTGAATTCTCGGCCTCGTGTCGAAATAAACCCTCGCCGATGCGCACTCACAAGCAACTGCCGAGCTCACTTGGTCTCGACAAACCACGCCCCCACGAATTTCGTGTTAGCTCAAGTGCTACCACTACGTGTCCTCTCCAAGCCCCGGCCCCAAGCCTTACGGCTGCTATCATTTCGAGGATATCTCTAAAACACGGCCAAACTCCAACCGGAAGATGAATTTCAGGAGGAGTTTACAGTCTCATACCTACGAAAAAGAGGACAAAATCTGGAGGCTACACGGCCCTTTCCAAACTTTGTCTAAGAGTATGAGATAAACACACCAAGCGGTATGGGAACTAGAATGCCCGAAAATATATAAAGATAACGGTCACAATGACCTCTGATAGCATAGAAAAGATATACGACAAATCATCCAGAAATATAGAGAGAATGTAAGCCATTTTATTAAGCTAGAAATATAATGAAGTACAATAGGTGATCGAGTGATGGCACTAAACATACGAAGCAAGTGAAAGAAATACTCTCGAGAATACAGGAAATGTTTTCTTTATTTGCGTCACGCTGGAAAAGTGCCCGAGTATGTTCTTCTTTGCTGAAATGATACGAAGACTAGGGGTTGTTCCCCTTGTAAAATGTCTTTGAAAAATACGGAATCCTCCCTCTACGCACCAATCTCGGCAAAACCCGAAACCATATCGAAATGGCGGACCCCGAAGAAGCACCCCCTTGGGGGTACGGCCTCCCGAGGCTCTGCGTAGAGGCTAAACAAGAATGAATGAAATACCACCTCAAACTCCACCAAAATCATCCAAAGGCAAAGGCCGATCTCTGCTCAATCTCCCGACACAAAACCCACATAAAAATCTAAACCGGAGCTCCTCCTAAATGGGCTGCGTCCTCCCTCTCAATATTTGTATGGAGTCTCTATGAATGCTGACTCCGCAACAAAACCAAACACCAAAACCTCCCGCAAAATGCTGAAGGAAATACCTTGCAGAGTAGGCAATCGAAGTCCCAGAGGCTAAAGGCTGAGATCTCCGGCAGGAGACACTCAACGCACTAAATAGTGCGCGAGACGAGCTAAACGGCCCGGCGTGCTCAAGCACGATCAAACGACTGACTCAATATCATCAACAACGAATCCATCAAATGAGGCTCCTCCCTCTTTGCAGCATTGACGCTACTCCAAAACCCTAAGGCCTATCTCCTCAATGTAGCCTCCCTCTTGCCACGTCCCCCTCATCCTCATACGCACGACCTCTTCTAGAGCATACATGGGGCCCCCTCTCTACGTAGTGCTTGGCCCCCTTGGCTCCTTTAAGTCACAACGTTGTGCTCTGCTAGGGAGTGTGTTTTATTCCACTAAGTGAGTTAGACCCTCTCCACTCACCTTTATTTATTAATAAACTATAGGCATGAAATTGAGCAAAATGAATGTTCACTGTACTTTAATTAGGAATATTACACCTTCCTTTAATAATTTTCTCGTTCGAAATCAATGGTCGTGATCTAATCTCTAATCAACGGCTAAGATTAGAAAATACTTGATCCATGTTACTTAGAACATTCTCACCCACATGTTTAAATTATTCCCTTTAATTATTTAATTTCCCTAAGTTAGACTTAGGGTCTCCATTAAAATAATTAATTTATTGAATAACTTTCTCTTTTGAGTGAGAAATTTCTCAACATTCTCGGGCTTGGATATCTCATGTGTTCTGGCCCTCCACAAAGTTAGGAGCTAGAGCACATCCGATGCTGCAAAATTTCAACACTCCTCTTAGCGAGGAATGTGCTCTAGCAACACTTCCTCGAAGCGTTACTCGATCTCTGGCATCGGTCCCTATCGCTGGCGATGCTGGCACATCGCCCTCCATCCTTTGTGTTGCTTTGCTTTCTGTCTTGCTACCATGACTCTGCCATAGTCTTGCCATATACGCCGCTGCAACTCCCTCTCAAATTCTTTGCATCATGTTGCCTATAACAATGCCCCTTGCCTGCTTCCGGTTGTTAAGAAGTAAGCAACTTTAGGACATCACCCAAAATCTTACGACGGACAAGTCGATGCAATGCCGCATCTCAACTCTTGAAACACCCTTTAACAACACTCTGCTTGTTGTCTCTCTTAGAGCCTCTGTGTTGATCTTTGCTCACACGTGCCCCTCTACATTATTTGAAGTCCCATCGGCTACGCGGCTGTTGTAATCTTCCCAATTAGCGGCGGCTAATTAGCGATGTCTGCTTGATTTTGCCTTTCTAATTTTTAGTCATAAAATAAAGGGGGGTGATGGGACCCATAGACCCAAACATAGGATAAAATAACTCCCTAAAGTCACTTACACAAATTCGAGGATTTCATCTTAGGGCCCGGCGAAGCCAAGTGACGGCGCGGGGAGAGGGACGGTGTGGAGGCAACGTGGGCTAGGCGGGCGGTGGCGGCCAGGGCCCCGATTACAGCGCGGTCTAGTGGCGGCGTGGCCATGGGGGTCGCGCGGTTAGTGGGGCCCCAGAGAGCTAGGCTCTCAAGCATAGAGAAGGTAGCCATTCGGTCATTCTACTATGCATCTTGGGATTTTCGATCTATCGGACATTGAGCACGCTTCTGTCGGCAACGGCGTTTGCAAGTGTTCAACACGCGGAGTCTCTCGGCCATGAATCCCAACATCAACATTGGGGGACCGAGTGCCCGCTCGGGTGAGGAGATTCCTGCCATCGATTTTCATAGCGAGCTACGTACCTTTTAGCAGGCCATCATAGTCACTAAAGAGCGGTGCGGTCACACTCGGGGATTACGCGATCTTGGGAGAAGGCGGCACCGGGGAGAGAAGGGGAGATCGGGGGATTTCGGCTTAGAAGTGTGAAGGGATGGAGTCCTTCACAAGTCATATTTTTTAATAAGGAGAGGCCACCATTTTCAGTTGGCTTGATTCGGGGCCCGGTGTACTGCACAGAGTGTGTGATTTTCCCCGAGGGGTCAAATTCGGGGTTAGCCTTTCGAAATTCCCCTCTGGGTTTTTACGGGTTTTTTTTTTTTTTTTTGGAGGAGATCTCATATCCAAAGTTTCATATTTTAAAGGAGTAGGGGAACGGCCGCCAAGAGCAGCTCCATTCTTTGACGGAGAAGGCGGCTGATTCGACGCGGCAACGGCTCGGGGAGTTACATAGTCATAGAGCGGCCATTCACGGTGGGATTACGAGAGTATTTTCTACTTGCCTTGAGCAAGCCAAGGTGCCATAATTCCCGGTCATAAACACAGCACACATTTTCCTCTTTAGAACTATAATGTCGGATAATTCCCGGCTTTTCTCCATGTTTGCGGTGTTTTTCGCTGATGTCTCTTTATTTGTAGTTATTATTTATGTTGCTTTATATTCTTGTTTATTTCCTATTCAAAATATTACGGTGGTATCGAGCTCATAGACAGCTCGCTGCAGTGGAGACAGAGAAATGAGTCACAATGCACAGGAGGAAAGGAATACATCACTTACTAGACAAGCGAGCTACAGGCTTGAGAGCGAAGACTCGAGGCCACATTTGGAGAGAATTTGCGTTCGAGTGAGGAGTGGATGCGGGAGGAAGAACCTATGGGCTGAAGAGAGATGACGAAGGAGTTTGAGAATCTCCTTCTAAAATCTGTGCGGGAGCTCTCGAGGAAGATAGAGGAGATGGGACGAAGTTTCTTATGAGATAACGGACGACGTGAAACCCAAGAGGTTTCTGGCAGTGAGGGGTCTGACACTTCCATCACATACATAGACGGGGAACACAACGGCGGTGGTGCCACACACTCCCCCACATTCCCGATGCCCAAATTCTTGGCTACGGATGCCAAGACGGGAGGACCGGGAGCCAAGGTGGCTCATTTGAGAGACTATTTTGAGTATCGGTCTTGTAATTTGGTTGGTGAAGCTCTCACTTTTCACGACTTTTGCCGGCCAAAAAGACGACAACGGACCCGCAGCCAAAAACGGAGGTGGTGAGTACATGCGGGGAGGTGAGAACAGCGTCGTGGGCGAGTTTTCTTACTTGATTTTGATGGGTCATCTAAATGTTCAACGAAATCTTGGGTGGAGAAGCTAGACATATATTTTCAGCAATCGGATAGCGAGAGGAGGCCATCAAGTCTTGTGTGCACCTTGAGCAAGGAGCCTATAGTGGTGGTTCATGGGATGGCCCGTTGGGTCCTTGAGCGGAGAGGCCCACATGACCGTGGTTCCATGGGATGGCCATCTTGGGTCACTCGGCAATGGCCCGGCGTATGCGGAGTTCACACGAATATTGGTGGAAGCGGTTGTGGAAGGATCCGGAAGAGCATTTTGTCGAACAACCAAGCTCAAGCGGAGCGGGAACTCGAGCTTACATTTCCGGTTAGGACTTTCGGTGATGGTACAGGCATACTCGGCGGGAGGATTTACATGTTCATTAAAGGGTTAGGCGGGAACCTCTGCGTGGGCTATTCGGATCCACGAGGCTGCTACTTCGGGATGTAGTCGGGAGGATGAGAGACTTGCGGGATGCTTTGCCCGAGGACCCGAGGCTCCTTTCCCCAGAGGCAGAGCATTTCAGCAAAGGGAAGGACACGAGGAAGAAAACTTGCTCTGTGAAGGGATTTGTTAGCCAGTTTCCTCTTAGTTCTGTGGTTTTTTTCTCGGATTTTCTCTGGATTGTCAACTATTGCGGGAGGATTTGGAGTGGGGATGAGATCACAGTAGATTCTTCGCGGAATTTAGGCCGAACACAGAGGGCAGGTTAGGTACTGCAACAAGTTGAAACAACAATCTTGGAAAATACTTGATCATACAATGTTTTTATTTGGGGTTTCTAAGTTTTGATGAAATGTTGGGCTTTTCAATAATTCCCTAGTATGGTCTAGCCATTATGTTGTGGCTATAATTTATAAGATTGGCAAGAATAAACTATAAAGGACAATATCAAACCACTTTGGAATCAAGGGACCTAGCTTTCCTAGAAAACAAAGAGGGCTCTCTCTGTTATGATTTAAATTTTACCTTAATATTATGAATGTAGATGTTAGGCTAGTTCTGATGATGGTGAGAGGTGGTTGTTTTGATTGATTGTGTTGGTTGGATGCGCAAATGCGGAAAACTAATCCATTGGAGCTCTGAGAATCATAAAAGTCTGATACGTTGCATCATTCTTTTTTAAGAAATTTATCTCGAGCTGCTTGATAGACATCAAATAAATCAAGTTTGACTCGGTCTCATGGATTTTATAGTCTCATCTGCAGGGGCTATATGATTTAAGTCTTCTTGAAGGTAGGCCATGGGGTTGAAAGGCTCCTGGTCTTTCTTAGGAGGCATGTTTGTCTTTTGTAGCTTATTTCTCTCTATGCAATGAAGAAAGGGATGAAGAATAAGGGAGGCAGAGAAGGGGAATTGCTACAAATCAGCAACAGGAAAGGGACATAATAGAAGAGTCGCAATCGAATAGAACGAGTTTAAAGGAGGAGCGTGATCCGATTTGCGGAGAGATGATAATTCTTTTGATGAACAATGGCTTCTCTTCAACGGTGGTCGAGGTGTGATTTCTCTGCAAATCTCTGCAATTCCGATACTTTACTGATAATTTAATAGGGCAGCAAGTAAACTGCAGCAGGCATGAATTCCGGTTTTAAGGCATGAATCGTGGGCCCAGGTTAGGGTGGCGCGGGTTCGTTGGATAACGGCTTGACCATTTATTGTGCAATGGGTTGCTCGCGGGAAGGGATGTGATGGGGTGGAGTGGACGAGGTGGTCGTGGACGTGGCGCAACGATGCCCGGGGCCGGTCGTACGAGAACGCGATTAAATGCGCGATGGTTTTGTAAACAACGAGAGCCGTTCTCGGAGGGGGGTGATGGTGGTGAACGTGTCGGAGGAGGGGTGCGAACAGCTGCGGGAGTGCCACGTTGCAGGTTCGGCGGTATCGGATAGCACTCATTTCGGACCCCCCCCCCGAGTTGTTAAATTTCGGAGGTACAAGGGAAGTGGCGTTGAGGACCGTCGAATGTGAAGCGATGTGTGGGGATGACGGAGATATGGGGGTAAATTAATATGGATGGGATGTGTGATGTGACGGTGGGAATTCGATGGATGTCGAGGGTGACGTGGACTTAGGATAAAATGAAAATGTGAATGTTTAGCGGTTAGGAATAAAGGGACTAACATTATTTCGGGACTTGGGTATAATTAAAATATAAAGCATGCCCAAATAATTTTGGAATATAATTCAATTTCCAAACTTTAGAACATAATCTCTTTTCCAACCTTTTGAGTGTCTCTTACCCTCTATTTTTTGGTTGCTGTGCTTCCCACCATAGGAAAAATGAAATTTTGATGTTGTACCTTGTAGGATAGATTTCATATTTTTCCTTCCATTCTTCATCCTCAACACACATGTCTACCTACGCAAACTGGAAATCTAACATTTTTCTTCTTTTGTAGGGTGCATTTGGACTTGGAACCCTAAAACATTTTTTCTTATGAAATTCTAACCTAACCCCTATCCTTATTTCTCCCATTGGTTAGTTAAGCAGTTGAACCAACTTCATTTCTACCTAGTCCTGCGATATGCCAAGATTAAACGGTTGGCAAATCCTCATTTTCTACCCTATCAACAAAATTCAAAATTGTACAATCATGCTTAAATTTAACATGATTAGACAAACTGCTTCTAAAAAGTAGTGGCATTTTGATTTACTGACACTTTGAGCTGTACATTTTTTGTGGGGTTTTCTTTTCTTTTTTTACACACTCTTTTCCTTCTTTTTTATTTCTTTTTCTATTCTTTGAAATGCTTTGAATATTGAAACTCATATACAATATGAAAATCTATAAGTAAGAAATATTCGGTCACCTTGTGATCTTGTAAATTACTGAGGACTCTAACGGTGTAATATTCCAAGTAGAAATAAACAACAATACCAGCAATATCAACTTATGAAACTTCTGACAAATAAAAGACATCATACATTTTTAAAATATGGAGAACCTTGAGCCATTTTATTATATAGCGAAAGTGAAATGAGTACAAAGGTGATCAAAATGATAGCACCTTGGCACACTGAGCAAGCTAGAGATACTCTCGAAATGCTCTCGGGAATGACTGCTTCTCAGTAACAATTGCGTTATCTCCAAAGAAGCTGACTAGCTGCTTGTGTCGGACTCTTGGCCCTTTCTTGGAATAAGATGACTCTTTGGGGTTGTTCCCACAACAAAAAAAATGTAGGACTTTGGGAATGAGCTCTCATTCAACCTGAAAAAGCCGAAAGGTTCAGGAATGGATGACCCGGAGAAATCACCCTCACTAGAGAAATCATGTTGTCCACTGTGAAATATGCAACCCTGAAGATGTCTCTACAAATGATGGCCTCCTCCTTTGACAAATGATGGGAATGGCAAGAACGATCTATATCACTATTTTGGGTTGAATCCCTGGATAAATCTCGGCTCAGCTTTTACCTCCTCCAAACTGCCCGTGGTCTCTCCTCAAGGCACGGCCCCTTGCTAAGTGTGTAATGCAATTTGTAGGTAGCTATGGCTCCCACTCTAATGACTGAGCTCTCACCCAAGTAGGCACTCAAGTCCCACAGGGCGCGGTTGGGATCTCACTCGGAGAAACTGATGTGCTAAACGGCACTTGCAGAATTTCTCAGCAATGGCAGTGTGCTCAATGTCAATAAACCAAAACAAATATGCATAATCAAATGAGAAAATGAAGGGCCTCTCTCCCTCTTTATCCTTGGGTACTTTCTCTCCCATGAAGCTACAAAGCTGTGCGACCCTGCTTGGTCCACGGCCCTGTCCATCCACCTTTGCGGCTTGCCTTGGACCCACGCTACCCACGCTACCACTATTTCCACGCGGTCCGCCGACCCCTTGGGCCCCACGATGTTAATTAAAGGTGCTCAAGTGACTTTAGGAAGTGTTTTATTTTCCTAAGTGTAGGTTGAGTGTCTCCTAACCCACTTTATTAATCGACTTTAACTTTATAGTAAATTAGCCAAAAATTAATATTACCAATTAAGAATATAGTGGGAATATTATAAAAACGAGATCGACCCCCTCTGACATACATAGGAGCTAATGACACAATTGGGTCACCTTTAGCCATTAGAGAGAGAACGGAGACCCTACCTAATTAAGTCTCATGCGTTTGACTTGGACTAATTAGGATGAGGCATTTGAAGTTGCACAAGGTGCAACATGCATGTCAAGGTTGCTCTAGGTGGGAGTTCACGCATTCGATCCCTCTCTTGGGGTTGGATGGCGAGAGATGCTGAGGAGTTGGTACCCTTTGGAGTGGGTTATGGAGATGGTGATGCAGAGGTGCGGCTTCGATGAGAGCTTCAGCAGAGATTCTGGAAGACTTTGTGGCATTGGGATGGGCGAGACTACCCATCACTTCCGGGCCTGGTAGGTGGCTATGACACGGAGAATGCAAATTGACCTAATAAAGCGCTTTTGAATTTATCATTATTTGTCAAATAATAATTTAGAAGAAAAATGTCCATGGGGTCTTGGATAGGCAGTGATCAAAATTAATTGCAATTAAAAAATATGATGTGAAGTCACGGGTCAATTCCCTTGATTGGGGTGATATAGTAGGCATGATCAAGATGTAGTCCTACCAAACTTACAAAAAAAATAAAAATTAGAAAAATAAAGGCGCAACAAATAAGAATAAATATTCGATTAATTGCATTCAAGGAATTTTCACAAGTGCTTCATCGAGCAATAGCAGTATGACTTCTTTCTATATCATCTCTCTTTCTTCCACCATGGGAGGTCGCTTGGGTTAGCAAAATAGTCATTTCCGGGTAAAACTAGCTTGAACATAACTCTATGTACCCGAACCTCATAACGGACACACATTGAGCAATAACAAGGAGCAAATTACCTAATGCCACTAATCTAGGTTGTATAAGGAAAAAAATGAAATACGGGGAAAGGAAATGGAATACACAAACAAATGTATTAGGGAAACCCATGATAATATAGTGAAAAACCCAACTTTTGTTAATGAATCAAATAACCAAATAACACAAGGCGGCTAGAATATGATGCAGTAGTTTATACTGAAAGAGAATGTGGTTAGCTCATTTGCAAAAGCTAGTAGCAGAGATTGAAAAAATAGTCTTTTAACATAAAAGAAAAGAACCTAAATGTCCAAAATGTAACCCTAGAAGATGAAGAGCCCAAAGGATTGCAAGCGGCGTGGTTAGTTGATATGTCAACTTCTCGGGAGTGCAAATTTTCCATACAATCTCATTTTAGGGTGCTATGCTCATTGGAAATAGCTATCAAGAATTACAACTTTTGGTTTGGGCGGGCATGCCATGGTAAACTGCTCCCAAATGGCCAAAGAAATAAACGAGCTCAAAACAACCTCAAAAGTTTGGAAACTAAAAAATGTAAATAAATGCAAAAAGATAGAGAGAAATGGTCTTTTAATATAAAGAAAGAATCTTAAATGTCCAAAACCCTAACCCTAGAATATGAAGAGGCAAAAGTTTTGCAGCAAGGCAGTTAGTTGATATGTCAACTTCCCCAATGTGCAAATTTTGCATACAATCTCCTTTTGGGGTGCATACCTAACTCATTGGAAGAACTATCAAGAGGATTACAACTTTTGGTTGGGGCCAAGGCATGCCATGAAATCACGGCTCAGCGAATAACCAAAAAAGACCGTTTAGGGCCTCAAAAACAGCCCCATAAGTTTAGAAAGCTGAAAAATGTTAAAAAATTACCAAGAAGATGAAAACCATTGAGTTAGTGGAGAGGTGGGTGGCCATTGATATCCACGAATCGGTAAGTTTTTAATGAGTGTTGAGATTTATTATGTGGTACATGAATGTGTATGATGTACAAAGAGTTTCTTTGGTAATATTCCCTCTTAGGGGTGTTGATTACATTCTTGAAGGATGTTCAATAGGTTGCTCATTTTTAGGAGTCATGACATTTTATTTGACCCGGTGTTGATAATATCGGTATCGGCAAATATCAACGAGGTCGAGAAAAGATCTTATTGGAAATATCGGCGAAAATATTGGCAAATATCGGCAAGCATAAAAAATGCATAATATATTCACTTTTTTCAAATTTTTAAACATATAAAGCAATAACAACATGAAATAAACACATGGGTGAGACCCTTCACAGTTCCTGGCTTGGATTGACCGCTAGGATCCATCGTGAGGGTTTGAGAGCAGCCATAGCCGAGCCAGCCGTCATGAGTGTGCCAGGGGGTTAGGAGCCACCTCCCACCCCTCCGATCACCTTAGAAGAAGCCTTCAGAAGGCTTATCATGCCGATAGGGAAGAAACTTTCGACCCCTTCAGTACCGAAATTCATTAAAAAGTTGGACGCAATTCCAAAAATCGCCTTATTGAAAGAACAACCTATAAAAATCACCCTTGCTCTTGAAAGAGGTTTGGTAGGACGATTTATGGGAAACTTGGCCCTGTCACTCTGATTCACGAAGACAAATTTCCTATACGTGGCCATCATCTCCCTGCGGTCACTTGTCCGTACGCAACCCCTTTTTTTCTCTTTTTCTGAAACGTTGTCTCTGTGGCAACTCCATCTACATTTACCCTTATGCTCTAGCATGTTGTCTGACCTACTCCTTACATCCCTCTCTGCATCTATCCTTGATACCCATCGCTGCCATATCCCCATAGCCTTTCCATCGTTGTTCCATACGCCTTCTCTTTCCGTCCACGCATCCTCAGCTCTCATTGCTGCCTCTGCTGCGAATTTTGCTCCCTTCAACCTCATCGCATCCCTGTCCGCAGCCTTAACCCTCGAGCCCATCATCTCCCTTGTCGTCGACCTGCCCAGCACTAACACATTCCACCTTTTCTTTTATTTTTATTTTTCTTTGTTTAGACTTACGATTTTGTTGAGGTTAGTTAACATTAAAGTTCAATTTAAATTTATTTTTTTTAGCTTTGATCTACTTTAGCTTTCCTTAAGTTTTGATCTTTAGGTTTTAAAAACTTAAAAAAATAAAAATAAAAAAAATACTAACACTCTTCAACTCTTTCATTTTTCATTTTAGATTTTATTTTCTTTAGATTTCTAAAGTTAAGTTTTAGATTTAGTATTTTTAGAATTTTAGATTTATTAACTTTAGATTTTGAGAAAAATAAAAAAAAAAATTTAAAAAAAAAAAAATTAACTTTTAAAATTAGCGAGGATTTTTTTTTGTGTGTTAAAGTTGTTTTTCTTTTGAAGTGGTTTTGGATCTAAATTATTCCATAGTCAAGAGAAATTTTAATTTTAATATCTAAAGTTTGACTATAGATTTACGGTGGAATTGCCAAGATATCATTTAAATTGAGTGTGGAAATGCCCCTAGCATTTAATTCGATGGTTCTCTCATGATAATATTTTTGTTTGAAATTTAAATGGTTGGTTGTAGTCATTTTCATGTACTTGTGGTTGATGATCGTTAAATTATCTATAAATTGTGGTTTTAAAATTGCTTGGAATTGGTGATTAATTGCTTTAGTCAACTTTGAGAATATTTCAGTAATGATAGAAGATTGCATGTCTTTATCGAACATTGTTGATGCATGATTACGAAGTGTTTTATCAAATATTGAATCGTATTATTTGAGAAAAAGAGCTTATCTTATAGTTTGATCAATTGAGCACTTAATTGAGAAATTAAATATTATCGTGGTGGATTGATTTTTTCATAGCGACAATTACCTATCAATTACTTGATTTTAATTTCATAACGGGATATTTTGGCATACAGAATACTTGGTTTTAAACTTCAAATCTAATTGGATCTGGCAATCTCGTTAATCTTAACAGAATTGCTTGGTCATTTGCTTGTGTCTCTGAATTGGTTGGTTTTCAACCAATTCTCCTTCTTCATTTTCGTTGGGTCTACCTTCCTTGGTACGCAAGGAGACAACCCCAGATAGAGAGGTTGAGGATCGAGTGTGACCCCGATGGAGGCTGTTGTCACGGTGCCTAGACATTCTGCGACAACATTTTTGGCACCGTTATCGAGGACCAATTTATTGGACTTTGGCTTTATGACATTCATCTCTTTATTCATCTTTCATCTCGGGTATTTGAGTTAGCTACTGTCCTAGTAGGCGACTCAATTGGCTAAATTTTCCACATAAATTGGTACTGAAGACATCCAAGTAGCTTGGTTAATCCTACCACTCTAGATCTCGAAGGGTTACGAAGTCGATTACACAATCTCTCTTCTCGTACTTCTTGATAATCTCGACGGAAGCTCTCTCTGATATCCTCTCTTTTTTGTGATCTTGTTCGACAAGACATCATGGATATCTTTAGCTGAGTATAACTTTACTAACATTAAGTTATCCTAATGAGATTACCACGAACATGGCACGGAAAGGTTACCTATTTTCGAAATAATGTGATTAGTGTCAAGATCACTTGTTTGCTTTCGCTAGTTGGTGGAATAAATTTGCGGTTTAAAATAACAATTTCAATGATGTAAAGATGAGCTCTTTATTCTTACTTTTGAGCAAGATGCTATGGAATGGTTACGAAAAACTTGATAATTCATTCCAATACCTTTGAATCAATTATAGTTACTTTAAGGATAAGTTTGGTGATAAAAGGGAAGATAGGCATTTGGTAAAAGATATCAATACCATAAAAAAGAAAAGAAGAGAATAAACGATTGAAGAATTTAATGGGAAATTCAATGGTATCCTTAAGAAATATCTCAAACTCATAAGCCTCTGATGGATCTCTTCTGAATTTTACAGTGAAGCTTTTAATTTTGATACTTCATATAGACAGCGTGCTAAAGCATTGATTATAGGCTTTCCGGTCTTTAATTTAGAAAAGACTTAGAAAGGATAAAAAGGGCATCAAGGAAGTACGAAATTCTGGTTTTGTAGGGCCGTGACTAAGTGAAAGGGTCTAAAGGTAAAGAGCCTCTAGAAGATGATGACGACCTATGAAAAAGTTAATGCAAAACCTTGAAAGCTTGGAGCTTAAGCAAGAGAGTGATCTATGACCATGCTAGAGAAATAAGCACTTTTCAATCTAGGTTGGTCCAAATGGAAGAAGGAGCTCAAGCGCAAAATTCCCAACCTAGGAATCATAATAATAATAATCGGGGTAATAATACTTAGCGAGAAAAGCCGACCTGACATGGGAACCTCCTAATCCGCTTGAATCTAATAATGCGAAGTTTGATGAAGCTCCACCTTATTGTAGAGCTTGTGATGCTCTTCATGAAGGAGTTACTTGTCCCCCTTTGTTAAAAGAATCATGAATAGTGGAATGTTTGGAATAATGTCAGATAAATGTTGTTGGTAAGGAAGGTTTCTTTGTCTATGGAAGAGTGGATGGAAGTTAAGGAAAATAGTCAAGATGTTAGGCCTTTCACATCTTCGCATATTATCAATAATTTTGATAATGAGAAGGATTTGATGATGGAATTATTTGGTGAAAAGCCTTCTCTGATCAAGTTTTAGAAATGTTAAGGACAAAGGATAACTTATCAAGAAGGGATAAAGAGCAAGGTAATAATCAAACTCCCCTCGAATTTTTAATCTAATCTGGTTTGAATATTGATTTGAAGCATGGTTGAATGCTAAGATCTTGGTGCACATCCTTTGAGATGTTAAGCTTCCCACTCGAGAGGGCTAAGTTTTAGATGTTCTAGAAGCTTAGTGTTAATGTTACTCAAGATAAGACTCTTTGAAGTTTCTTATCAAGATGCCCCTATATATACGCAAAAAATGGAGTCGGATAACAAGGAACATCAACCATTTTTTGTTACTTTGATGGTTAATGGTTATAAATTGAATAATTGTATGCTAGATTACGGTGCTTCGGCTTGTGTCATGACCAAGAGGGTCATGGAACAACTAATTTAAGTTTCTAGACCATACTACAACATTGCCATGGATTCTAAGAAAATTGAAGTTCATAGGTTAATCGGATTTGCAAGTTCATTTATCGGTTTACCGAACATAATGATTGTTATGGACATAGTTGTAGTTGATGTTCCGGATGCTTGGGGTATGTTGTTATCTAGAAAGTGGGCCTCGATCTAGGAGGAAGTGTTCAAAATGAAGCTGATGTATGCTATGATTCCTTCCCCTAGAGGTGAAAGGTTTGTGAAGCTAAATAGAGAGCTGTGAAAGAGATTCCATGTGAGAGATCTGAGACCTCATAATGAAATAATTAAGGAACAACCCCGACATGGGGAATTATGCTATTATGTCTAATTTCATAGTTCCTTTAGATGACAAGGTGATGAGAAGTTTGAGAACCTAAGGGATAAAGTTTGGTACATGCATTTTGATGGTGCGACATCTAGGTATGGTAAGGGTGTTGGAATTGTATTGAAGTCTCCCCTTGGTCATATTTTTAAGTTTGCCTATAGACTTGAGTTTGATGCAACCAACAATGTGGCTGAATATGAAGCCTTTTGTTGGGTTTTGAGTTGGCAAAAACTTTAAATTAAATTTAGTATCAAGGAGGGCTTTGATTTCAGATTATCATGCAAGTTAAGAATAAATTTACATGTAAAAATCAAGGTTAAGGAATTATCGAAATTTTGTGTGGGATGTTATGGAATACTTTGATGCCATTAACCTTGAAGCTATCCCCAAGAGAAAGAATAAGAAAACTGGCGGATAGACATTGTGTACTCTACTTTACAATTATACGATGAATTAATTAAGGATAAGATAAAAATGGAAATTATTTTGAGACCTTCAATCCTAGATAATTCGAGAGCATTAGCAGGATTTTTAATGATGAAAATCGGAGTTATTCATTTCTTAATAATTTGGATGATTTTGAAAATTTTCGGATAAGTTCTAGGGAGGATGGATCTAATGAAGACCATGATATTATAAATCCTACTCACAGGAATATTGTTGCTTTAAGAAGACGACACTTTGTCAGCATGATGCCACAAAGATGAAAGGAAAATAAAAAAGATACATGTGAATTCATTGAAGTAAATATTGGTACATCAAGGACCCTAAGATTGTCAAAATTGGTAAAGGTACTAATGAAGAAGAAAGGAAAAAGTTGACCAATTTACTTCATGAATATAGGGATGTTTTAGCATTTTCATATGATGATTAAAAAGGATATAGGGAAGATGTCATGCAACACATTATCCCCACTTTAAAAGATGAGAATGCTAAACCTTTTCGTCAAAGCTTAGGCAAATAAAACCTAAGTTAGCCCCTTTGGTTCAAAAGAGCTTTCCAAAATGCTTCCTTGAAATTTGGCATCGTTGCTCAAACTAGACATTCAACATGGTGTTCCAGCTTTGGTGATTGTTAGGAGAAGAATGGTACCATTAGACTTTGTGTCGATTTTAGAAACCTTAATCCCAGGATGTAAAAAGGATAATTGCCTTTTGCCCAACATGGAGACTATGTTGCAGAGTAATAGGTTCAAGAATGATGTCATTGCTAGATGGTTTTTGGATAAAACCAAGTTTGGGTTAAGAGAGGAAGATCGTCACAAAACCACATTCACCACACCATGGGGTACTTTCGAATACATTAAAATGCCTTTTGGTTTGACTAATGTTGGGGCTACTTTTCAAAGGGCTATGTATTATGCTTTTAAAGGTTTAATTGGAAAAATTATTGAAATTTATCAGAATGAATCTTCTTTATTTTTTTTCTAAAGATGGTATTAGTCACATAGGTCATCTTAAGTAGGTCTTTGATAGGTGTAGAGAATTTGGGATTTCCTTGAATCTAGCTAAGTCTCTTTTTGGAGTAAGCGAAGGAAATTACTTGGTCACATCATCTCCAAATATGGGATCAAGATTGATTAGAAAGAGTTAAAGAGGCAATCCAAAAGATTCCTCTCCCTCATAATCTTAAATCCTTAAGTCTTTTCTAGGAAAAACTAATTTTCTTAGAAGATTTATTCCAAATTACATAGAAATAGCTAAACCTATTCAAAGTCTTCGAAAAAAGATGTGAAATTTTTGTGGAAGAAGATGGTAAAAAGGCTTTTGAGTCAAGGGTGCTATTGCCAAAGCTCTTTGTTTGTAAGTCTGATTATTCAAAGTTTCATGATTTTCTCTTTGCTTGAAGAAACCATTAATGGCGTCTTATTACAAAGAAGTAAGGAAGATCACGAACGACCTATTGCTCTCATGAGTAGAGTGCTTCCAAGATAAATTAAATTATACTACTATGGAAAAGCAAGCCTATGCCTTGGTTAAGTCTTTTAAGCATTTTAGGACTTATGTGGGTTATTCTAAAATCATTGCTTTCGTCCGGCGTTAAAGCGATTAAGAATATCTTAACTCAATGATTGCTTAGGGACTCGTGCTAGGTGTGTAACTAAAATTCAAGAGAATGATTTAGAGATTAGGCCCACCAAGTTAGTCAGGTTCAAGGCTTGGGCTGAAATGATGATGAAAGGTAATTGAAAAGCCTTGGTTTGATTTGTCTTAATGATGCTTCTTCGTTTGAGTTGCGAGTTAGGAGAGCATGAATGGTATAAGGACATTATTTATTATTTGTTAAATCTTACATGTCCTAACCATTTAATTTATCATAGAAGAAGGGCTCTTAGATTAAAAGCCACTAAGTATTGCCTCATGAAGGATGGCCTTGGATGGAGAAATCTGAGGGGATAATACTTAGGTGTGTTGTTAGTTAGTCTAAGAAGTTGATTTTGAGTTTCATTCGGGATTTTGTGGTGGTAACTATGCTACTAGAACCTAAACACAAGTCCCGAGCTGGTATTATTGACGTTGATTTTCAAATGTGCATAAATTTGTCGAAGTTGCCAAGCCTATCAACTATTCAGCAGGAAGTAGAAACTAGGCTTTGCCTTGCCCTTACAACCTTTTGTGGTTGTTGAGGCATATTTTCAACATTGGGAATGCAGTTTCATCGGAAAATTCATGAAAATTCTAGAAATGGCTACTCCTGGATCTGCTACAATGATTATTTTACAAAATGGGTTGAGCCATTCCTGCTAAGAATGCCAATGAAAAGATCATTATGGACTTTATTAAAAATCAAATCATTACTAGATTTGGTGTCCCAGCCAGATCACTACCGACAATGCCAGAGCTTTTAATTCATTTGAATTTTCATCTTTTTGTTTAAAGTATGGCATTACATTATCTCATTCATCTAACTATCCTCGGGGTAATGGTTTAGCTAAGTCAAGTAATAAAATATTATAACCATTATCAAAAAGATAGTAGGAGATAATAAAGCGATCTTGGAATGACAAATCAAGTATGCTTTGTGGGTAGATAGAATTACTAAAAATAAAGCTACTAGTAGGAATCCTTTGAATTAGTTTATGGCTTGGATGCATAACTTTGCACGTACCTTAAATTACAGCTTACCAACTCCTTCAACATTTTTCCACCGATAAAGATGTTGTTCAAAATAAATTGATCGAGTTGTGGAGTTGGATGAAACTCATAGGAAAGCTTTTCGATAATATGTGTAAAAATCAATCTAACATTAAGAAAAGCTTTGATAAATCATCTCGATCTAGATCTTTGCGGGTCGAGACATGGTATTACTTTGGGATCGAAAGAATGAAAAGCCGGAAAACATAAGAAATTTTATAGTTTGGTAAAATTTTGGGACCTTATATTATAGGAGGCATTCTTTGGACCAAACTCATTCACATGAGCCGTTGGAGGCGAACACTTCCCTTACTGCGAATGGCCAAGCTAACTCAAGTTGTTCTTCAGAGATGACCTACGTGCCATTGGGCATCCTTTGTATTGTATTTCTAACCTTACTCTTTGCATTTCATTTTGTGGTTAGATTAGATTTACTTTTCTGTTATTAAGTAGAATAATAAATGATAGAAGGCTTCTATTTTTCATGTGCTTAATGTTATATGATGATATTTGGATGGATGCTACTTATGTAATTTTGTGTGTTGCTTGGATCTGGTCTGGATTTCACATTCCTTCAATGAAGCAACGTGTCCCCAAGTAGAGCCCGGATGTTAACCACTCATTGTCAAACCCCATAGCAATACACCTCCCATTTTTGCAAATGAGATTTATCATGTTCAAGGTGTTCATGCCATTGATTTCATCGTCGGACGGCAGGTTTTATAAATATTCTTAAGCCGTGCATGTTTATGATGTAAATGATCTAAGTAAGACCACCATGTATGTAATAACCTAAGTAAGCCTAGTATTTTGGTGTGATCTCTATCTTGGAAGTTTTTTGTCTCAGCGATTCATTTGTTTCTCGACACAAGTGATGAGCGATTTCCCCTCTAGCTTCACCCAAAGCTAGGGTGGGTTTTATCATCAAGATGCTAAGTGAGTCCTAGTGTTTCTATCCAGTCTTTGTAAAAGTAGTTTGGGAATAATCCTAGCTAATTAGCTAGACTATTTTATTACAAGCTACTTGGTCTACTAGATCATGTTTTTGGAGTCACGGAGGTGGGTAGCTATTTGAGGGTCTATCATGAATGGGTATTCCCCCTTTATGTGTCTAAATGTATTTATCTTATGTAAAGAGGGTTGGAAAAATAATTAAATCCCCTTTCGGTCAATTAATTAATTTTCTAGCCAAATTAAATTAAAAAATCTTAAAATGAAATTTAATTAATTTTAAGTCTTAGGTGAGTTAAAATTCTTCAAAGGAAAAATTCGTGGGTCCTTAAAAAATAGAATTTTAAAGGTCCCAGGCCAAAAAGGAATATTGAAAATTTACAAGAAATTTTGGACCCTTGGGCCTTGGTGGTTAAGTCAAAGTCAAAATTTTGAAATTAGAAGTAATTCAAAAATATTATTTTTGAGTTAATTAAAATGGAATTAAATGATAAATTCGAATTTCCTCAAAATTATAATTTTTGACGGTCGAGATAAATGATAATTAAATATTTTTCGACAATTGAGAAAATTTTGACAAGGATCAATGTTGAACTTCATTGGAATTTTATCTTACTTATAAATTAGAGGTCTTTGTATGTCATTGACATCAGATCTTTTGAATCGTGCACTTTATTCGAAGCTCTTGTAATTTTGTTGATCAATAAAGCATAAAGACTTTGGGGTTACAAACTTTGGTGTTCTTTTTTCAGGATCTATATGGTGATATTGTCTCTAAAATCTGCTACTTTTGTTGGTATTTGATGGTTGATGGCCTTTATGGATTGATCTGCATAGGGTATCTTATACGGTTCTCGAGTTCTAAATTGCATTTTTGATTTAACAAAAATATCGGTTATCTATTTTTACGAAGGTTTCTGGTTATTTTTTAAATCTCTGTAATCCTAAAATTTAGATCTAAGTGTACGAGAGATCATTATTCAAGATTTGGGAATTTGGAAAATCTTCGGTTAAATCGACCAACTCTCAGGATTTCGGAAAATCTGAAAAAGCTCATCGTTTCTAATTTGAAGTTATCTTACGAATTTTTTTGCGAGTGCTAGCAGGCTTGTGCCCCTTTTAATTTTCTTTTTATTAATTGTGCAAAATAGTTTTAAATCTAGCCATGAGGGCCTCGATGCAGCAATATAGCCTTGTAAATTTTAAAATTTTCTCCAAGGTTTAGGTTTTTTATTTTTTCTATGCATATTTTAGGTTTATTTCCTTGTTTACGGTTTTTACTTTTAGTCTGTTGAAATTCTCGGGAAAAAAAAATTTAGATCTAAACGGATCTAGGCCTTGGAGGGTAAGATGCGGCCTCGAGATCGTTTTAGATTGTAGATGCGGATAGTATCTCATTTTTAAATAATCAAATGATTGCGGGTGCATTTATTTTAAATCGATCTTAGTCTATGAGGAGAAAGAAAAAATTTGAAATCTTATGCACCAGTGTGCACTACAAATTTACATTTTTTTAGATCTTGTTGCTCGACTATTTCTTCACTGCCGCCGGTGTTTGAAACCCATTGTCTTCTCCTTCAACGCAGTTTTCCTCATGTTTTCACGCATTCAAATTTCTGTACGTGGCCATCATCTCCCCTGCTGATCCTCACTTGTCGTACGCGATGCCCTTTTTTCTCCTTTTTTCGAAGCGCGATCTCTGCGGAAACTCCATCACATTTTACACCCCGCTCTAGCACGCTTTCAGAGCCTGCTCCCTGCGCACCCCCTCTCGCGTCTATCCTTGATGCCCATCGTTGCCATATCCTATGACCTTTCCATTGTTGTTCATACGCACACTCTTTGTCCACGCGTCCTTAGCTATCATTGTTGCCTCCACTTGCGAATTTTCTCCTCCCAACCTCATCGCATCCTGTCCGCGTACCCCTCGATCCCATCTCCCTTCTTTATCGACGTACCAGCCACTTACGTATTCCACCTTTTATTTTATTTTTATTTTTCTTTGTTTAGACTTACGATTTTGCGAGGTTAGTTAACATTAACGTTCAATTTAAATTTATTTTTTAGCTTTGATCTACGGTTTAAAAACTTTAAAAAATAAAAATAAAAAAAATACTAACACTTTTCAACTCTTTCATTTTTTTCATTTTAGATTTGATTTTCTTTAGATTTCTAAGAAGTTAAGTTTTAGATTTAGTATTTTAGAATTTTAGATTTATTAACTTTAGATTTTGAAAATAAATAAATAAATAAAATTATATATATATATATATATTAACTTTTAACATTAGGGATTTTTTTGTGTTAAAGTTGTTTTTCTTTGGAAGTGGTTTTGGATCTAAATTATTCCATAGTCGAAAGGGAGAAATTTTAATTCAATATCTAAAGTTTGACTATAAGATTTAGTTAGAGTACTTATAATATCATTTAAATTCGAATTATTGGAAATGCCTAGCATTTAAATTCGATAGTTCTCTCACGATAATATTTTTGTTTCGAAATTTAAATGGTTGGTTCAAAGTGTTTTCTTGTAAGCGTGGTTGATGATCGTTAAAATTATCTATAAGTGTGGTTTCATTGGCTTGGAATTGGTGATTAATTGCTTTAGTCTTTGAGAATATTTCAAGTAATGATAGTGCATGTCTTTATCGAACAATGTTGGTACATAGTTATGAGTGTTTTATCGAATATTGAATCGTATCATTGAAGAGCTTATCTTTCGGTTTGATCAATTGAAGCACTTAATTGAAAATTAAATATTATCGTGGTGGATTGATTTTTCATAGCGGCAATTACCTATCAATTACTTGATTTTAATTTCATAACGGGATATTTTGACTCCATAAGGCATTGGTTTTAAGCTTCAAATCTAATTGGATTTGAAAAATATTTTTAATCTTAACAAGTACTTGGTCATTTAAAAACTGTGTCTCTGATTTGGTTGGTTTTCAACCAATTCCTTCTTCATTTTCTTTGGGGTCTACCTCCCTTAGTGCAAGGAGACAACCGATAGAGAGATTGGGGCTCGGGGTGACTCCCAATGCGAGCCGTTGTCGCCGGTGCCCCAGGCATGCAATGAACAACACCATGAAAACCACACGAGACCAACAAAAGGCTAAGGTCCGTCATATCTATTTGCCCGCCTTGACAAATTTCTTGTCCAATCCTCTTTCTTGACCTTCGGTTTTAATGGCCTCTTCTAAAATTACACATGATTATATCTCTTACCATAAGCCCATCCTTAGGAGCTCTCCCGGATAAAAACCTTGGACCCATCCCTTTTAGATTCGGTCCATGTGGATCCGGCAAGAAGGGTTCCGAGGTGTTCTCGGCGGCTTGAACCGACAAAATCAGAAGCTCCTCCACTTCTTTGTTTGGGAAGAAAAGCGAGAGTCTCAAAAAGTTGAAAGCTTAGACAAATGCATTGAAATCCGCTCACTCAAAGAAAAGAGGCGCGAGGCCCTAGAGATCCATCGAATGACCATGGAGGATTTTGAAGTAGCTCAAGAGTTGTTACCTAAAGAAAGTAGAACTTCAAAAAGACTACCATAGAGCAGACAGGGTGGAAGAAGAGTATTGGAGGCAGAAGTCCATAATTCTTTGGCTGCAAGATAGAGACAAGAATACAAGCTAATTCCATAAGCAAGTAGAGGCTCGTAAGCATTTCAAAGCAGTTAATGAAATCCACTATGAGACTAGAGCTGCAAATTTAACTACTTTGGAAGCATTAAAAAAACGACCCACTCCTTCTTCAAAGATATTTTCTTGGCCCTGGAAGATAATCCAATTGATGCATACTCCTATCTGTTCGATCTTATTCCTAAGCTTGTCCAAGACGTAGATAATCTTCTTCTGACAACTCCAATCAGTATGATAGAACTAAAAAAAGCTCTGGACCACATGGAACCAGATAAGGCACCTGGCCCTGATGGTTTCACAACAAGGTTCTTCTCGACTTGTTGGTCTACCATTAAAGATGACCTACTGAGAATGGTCATGAAATCTCAGAGTTGCACCAAGCTAGAAGGTAGCACCAATTCGGCCTTCCTTGCCCTGATCCCAAAAGAAAAAGAAGCCAACAGCTTCAGCAGATTCCAACCCATCTCCTTGTGCAATACAGACTATAAGCTAGTCACTAAAATCATAGCCAACCACCTTAATAAAAATCTATCGGCAACCATCCTAGAGAACCAAGGAGGTTTCATTAAAGGGCGAAAGATTCTTGACAATATAGTGATGGTGCAAGAAGAAATTCACTAAAGCTGTCAACGGAAAGAAAAAGGCATGGTTATTAAGCTTTAATTGGCGAATGCTTTCGACAGGGTGAGACATGATTTTCTGTTTACATTTATGGAGAAACTCGGCTTTTCAAAAGATTTCATAAGCTGGGTGAAAGCCTGTATAGCCTCTCCCTGGATAGCTCCTCTGGTCAATGGTCGCTCAACGAATTTCTTCCAAGCTTCGAGAGGGCTAAGACAAGTTTTCCCCTTGTCTCCTCTCCTCTATGCCATTCAAGATTCAGTGCTTAGCTTCCAATTGGACCACTGCCAGCAGATTTGGTCTCTCTCAGGCCTCATGATGGTACACAATGTAAAATACATCAACCACTCCCAATTCGTTGATGACACCTTACTACTTGGAGGAGCAAGCATTATCTCAGGAAGGTTATTCAAAAGGGAGATGGACATTTACAAGGAGGTCTTGAGCAGCAAGATTAGCTCTCAGAAAGCACGATTTGTGGGTGGAACTTCCCCATAAGGGAGATGGAAGACATTGCAAGACTTTTAGAAATGGAAGGATCCTTGTCCTGGGAGTCTTTCAAATACCTAGGGATTCCTATCTTCAAATCAATCCCCAAAGTTTCTCATTGGATGCCTCTGCTGAACAAGATGAAAATCAGAATTCAAGCTTGGGGAGAAACATGGCTAAACATAGCAAGAAAGGTGATTCTCCTGAAATCTGTCCTCACAAGTCTTCCCATATATCAGAATTCAATTCTTCTTGCCCATAAAACTTTCATTAGCAAATTTGGCGGTCTGTTGATAAGATTTATGTGGGAAGGTGGAAAAAATAACGAAAGGAGGCTTCATTTAGTAAGCTAGGACAAAATAAAGAAGCCTTTCTTGGAAGGAGGCCTCCAAATTCGAGACATTGCAGCTCAAAGCCTAGCATTGGGCTCCAAGCTCCTTTGGAATCTAGTCTCTGGAAATCCCAACTGGAGCAAGCGAGTGTTGTGGAAAAAAAAACTTTCAAGGGCACAGCACAAGGTGCTTGGATCAGCTGCCAAGAACTCTAAAAGGATCGCTAATATTCAAGCTCTACCTCACAGCCATGGAGCACTTCAAATCTAATCTTTATTGGATACCTGGAAATGGGAAAAATATTAGAATTTGGGGTGACTCGATCCTTGGGGATCCGCCCCTAGGATAGAAGGAAGAGCTGGCATATATTAGAAATCGGCTTCAGAACAGAAATCTTCTAACCTTGTGGGACATTTCTAGTTGGATAGATGACGTAGAGAAAAGTTGGGAAAGCTGGAATCTGGGAGAATTTCCAAAATTTCTAGAAGAAGAAGCCAACACCTTGATAGAGCTACTTCAAGGGAAAGCTCCCTTAAAAGCTACTTCAAAGGACAAAAGAGGGTGGGGTTCTACCTCTGGCTCGTATTCAACAGCAGAAGGATATAAAAACATCCAGGCAATCCCCTATGCTCCTCCAGATCCATCTCAATGGAATTTTGTATGGTCCTCTACTTCTATTCCCAAGATCGACTACTTTTTTTGGACTCTCGCTCACAAAAGCGTCCTCACTAGTGAAAAATTAAGAAGGAGACGGATGGAAGGCCCCTCAAGGTGTCCTCTGTGCGTTTTAGAAGAGAAGAATCTAGATCATTTGCTCCTAAATTGTCCATTCGCTTGTGAAATCTGGAGGGAGGTCCTAAAGATAGGGCCGGACAAATTCGTCATGCTTGAAAATATCCCGAATCTGCTAAAAAATTGGTCCACCAGATCTCCGTTTTGCCTCACCAAAAAAGAACTCCTCAAAGCCGGATAGATGTGGCTTCCCAAATTCACTTGCTATAAACTGTGGCTTGAGAGAAATAACAGGATTTTCAGGGAGGAGAGCTGCACTCCACCTAGAATAGCAACTAAATTTAGAGCTCTCCTGGGAGAGGCCTTAGAAGCCAAAGCCACCCTAAAAAATGAAAGGACTCTAGACAACGAAGAAGATCAGTGGCTAAAATATTTGGTCCCAAACCATTAGGTTAGAATCACTTCCCCCACAACTTCTATTGTTGACTGGGAAATACATTTGGAAGAGCAGGAATTCATTAAATGGAGGTATCCTTGGAAGACCATTGCCTTTTCTTTGATGGAGCCTCAAAAGGTAACCCAAGAGCGGCTAGTGGTGGAGGAGTGCTCTTGGGCCCTAGAGGCACTATAGTTATGGGCCACACCTGGGGTCTGGGTCAAGATACCAACAATAGAGTGGAGGCTCTAGCAAGGTCTTAAATTAGCTCTAAGCAAGAATATCCTCTCCCTCGCGGTCTTTGGGGACTCTCGGTTAATAATTCAAGCAATGAACTCGAAGCGGAATCCCTCTCAGTTGCACCTATCTACCATTCTCAAGAAAGTCAAACTCATGCTCTCCAAGTTTCAAAAAATAAGGTTCTTTCATATTCTAAGAAAATTAAATTCAATGGTTGATCTGGAAGCTAACAATGGCACACTCCTGAGCAGGAGTTCCCTGTCAGTAAATGGAATTTAAACACTATGCAATATTCCCTAAATTTGGAGGTGAATCTCTTCTCCCGGCCAACCAGTCACCTCTTGTTTCTGTGACTACATCTGCAAAAAAAAAGAATCAAATCCCTGGTCGGATCTTCTGGCAAGGTCCATTATGGGCTGGCATCTGAACCGGTACTCTGAGTCTCTATCAGGAATGAGTGCAACAAGACTTATTAGTCCCCCTCGTCAGAGCCTCCAAAAATCCCGTGACATTTCAACAGTTCAAGGATATTATTTATACATAGAGCCTCTCATCAAAGCAACAAGGAACTTGCTGGATTTCTCAAGAGAACGAGATTGTCAATTTCTTCCAAAGATGGCCTCCTTCGCTTCAAGTTATACTCCAGGACCTTCAGTGGAGGATCGCCTTGCAGACCTCCAATCGGAGATGGACAAGCTTAAAAATCAAGTCCGTGAGCAAGCTTGTTTCATGCAATCCATCAATAGCTCTGGAGAGAAGAGCTGGGACCAGCTCAATCAAGATCTTCGCAAACTCCGGGAGGAATTTACTGACGCCAAGGAAGCAGGCGACGACTTCACGGAGGCCACCTATGCGCAATTCAAAGACGTTGCAAATACCCATGGGAACTTTGGGAATCGTCTCTGCAACCTGGAAAACAAAGTCAAGAAACTGTTGGCAAAAAAAGAAGATAAATAAGAGGCAATTAGCTTCAATTATGGTTCTAGCTTTCCTCCCCGTATCAGCTATTATTTTTAGTTTCTCTGAAAGTTTATTAACACAAATGGCAGATGTTCTTTGGAATCCCGTTCTCCTCACTATCTGTTAGTATTCTAGTAATATCTGTAAAAATGAGATGAAATTCTGCTATGTAAAAGTACTCGATAGCTTCTTTGTCGATCTATAAATCAAAACATACCTGTTGTTGTCTAAAAAAATAAATAGTAAATTTTGTTATACACAAAAACCATTAAACCTAAATCCAATAAATAATTAGTGACACCTGTAATGACAATTTTTTTTTTAATTTTTAATTTTTAACTAGTTTAAAATTTTAAAGGCAAATTACACCTTTCCTTAAATGTCACGTTTTGAGTGTCATGTACTTTATCAAAATGGTCGTAGACTTGGTTAAAACTTCTTTTTCACTCTAGATCATATAACGTAAATATAGGACTAGAGATTGAGATTCGTTATGTAAGTGCAAGACAAGAATGGTAGATTGGTGTAGGGTTCTTTTGTATTTTTATTAGCAAAAAAACTAATATCGAAGTAAAATATAGATTTTTCTGATATGTTTTTGGAAAAATATGGTTAATTTTTTTGGAAATTTAAGGTTATCATAACTTTCAAATTATAGAATTTTAGGTGCAATGTAGTTTTGGGGTTTTTGAAGATGTTGAATTTATTTCATTTTCAAAATTTGGATTGGAACACATTGAAATTAATATTTTGTATAATAAAAAATAAGTTACTATCCACGTAAAGTTTTATTTAAAAATATTATAGGAAAAGTAGTTAAAATAGGAGATTTCGTTCATAAAATATAGATTTTTCTGCTATGCTTTTAGGAAAACGTGGTTAATTTTTTTAGAAAACTATGTAGTTATAACTCTTAAATTATAGAATTTTCGGCCCCTTGGAGTTTTGAAGACGTTGAATCTATTTCTATCTTCAAACAAATCTAGATTAGAACACTTCGAAATTAAGATTTTACCAAAAAAAAATGACCATTAAAATAAAATTGTCACTTGGTTAAACCATTGGTGGTGAAACTAACTTATATATTTTTCTTTAATGCCTTTAAAATTATTATAAATATAGTAAACTTTTGATTAAAAAGTAAATAACATATAAAAATAAACTTCTATTTAAATAAAAAAATTTAAGAAATCATATTTAGATTTCATATTTATTTCACGTTATAATATGTTTTTATTATATTGTATTTAGACATGATAATAAACTTCCAAATTTATAATTCTTATTTAAGACAATAATAATTTTTTTGATATAAGATATTTGTAAGGTGTTTTTAATTAATAATTTAATGTTTCTATTAATTAAAATATTTTTAATATAATTTTTTATTTTATTGTTAATATAAATTATTTATTTTTGCAATTTTTTGAAATAATTAAATCAAAATTTTTAGGATGTATTAATGATCGCTTATTAGATTGGTGAAAAATAGAGAGTTATTCTCACAAATTTTAAGTTTTATTAAGTGATATGTCTTTGCTCGTAAATATATGTCAATATACACAACAATGTTTGGGTTTAGGTACAAGGCCTAAGTGACATTGGCAAAATCAATACCCACACTTATGGCTTCTAAATCATATATTACCATAAATGATGCTAATGGTTCCCCCTTATTACCATTTTTAGATGCATTAACATTATCATAATAAGAAAAAGCTAGTTAAAGCAACATGTAATGAGACTTTTTTAAATGTATGACACACTAAGTGAGTTTATCCTCTTATCTGTTTTTGTAATTGTGGAAGATAACAGGACCAAAATTCACCCACTCTCTTTGTGTTTACATACTCCTCTTTGTCTAAAGTTTTAGGGGACATGACTCCTAATAGATTCTTCTTAACTGTATTTTAAAAAGTGAAATACTTTCTTATTATAGGATGAAAATGCACATCATGTTTAATGTTAATAAGTTAAATTAAAATATTATTTTTACAATTTTATTAAAAATAAAAATAAAAATGAGTAATATTAATAGAAATTTGTGCCCGATCGCAGTGAAATACACGAGAATTACATCTTCAAGTCTTCATATTGACCATTTGACCAAAACATTACTCACTTTCTACACGCAAAGTCCAAACTTCTAACAAAGGACATATTGTGGACCTAGTCATATAAAACAAGAACAAATATCAAACACCAAAACTAACATATAATTAGAGCATCTGCGTGACAAGACACGTCAAAAGCCATCAAACACTAGAAAAAATATTGACTCGGACTTCAAGATTACAAAAATACAAAAGCCACCATGCTAGCTAGATTGAGGAACTATTCGTTGTTTGAGGCTGGCTTGTTAAGATCGATCTCTCGAGGACCTGCTTCTTCCTGCTGCTTGTTATAATTTGCACGGACTTCTTTGCACAACTTGAGATCCATTACCATGCTTCGTAGTGCATGTATTTCATCGACCAAACATGAGATTTGAAATTGAAGAGATAAAATCTTGTATGCATGTTCAATCTGAACGTGAAACAATTGCCATAAAATTTACTTGAAGGTCACAGTCTACCCTGTGAAGTGCTTCATGGGAGGACAAGCAATGGGAACATGGGTTGCTCGTTGAAGAAGGATCAAGATCAAAATCATTATTAATTTACCACCTTGAGAAATGATCCAACTCCAATTAGGAACAATGAGAGTCTTTTCTAGATGTCTATTGATAGTGCAGATAAACCGATAGCCCTTAAAGTTCTTTAACTTGGGAATTAAAACCAGAGACCTATCACTAGGAAGAACCAGACTAGACAGAGGGAATTTCAACCATTCCAAGCCGAAATACCTTGTTAAATTTCTTAGAGGAAAAAACACCCAAGGAATTGGTTTAACCAGCGAAGTCATAGACACAATTATAATCTTCCATTTAACAATCCCTGTTAGTATGAATCTTAATTCCAAGCATACGAAAAAAGACCACTTTAGCTGCGCATAACAAACAGCCCTAACAGCATAAATGAATGCTAATATCTTCAGATCTGCAGTTAGGTGATTAAGATAAATGCTGCGAAAATCTAGATCTATGCATTAGAAGACATTAAACAGTAGAAAAGATAAGATGTACTCCATGCAGCCAATATACAAGACAAGAATATATCAAATAAATTTTGTATTGATGGCACCTGGGAGGAAAACACAAGAGGGTGTTCCCTATTCTCCTCAATGGGATGGGTTCTTGTAAGTCCTCAACACTTCAAATTTAGAATTCCTCTCTCTTGATGGTGTAGAAAACCCAGACAAAAATGGAAAAGTATGGCTATGATGGTGGATCAATAGCTAGACCAAGAGTTGAGATCCAGAGTGATCTTTAGGCAACAAAAGGTGACAAATGATTGGGAAAACCCTTTTATTTATAACAAAATATTGAGTTAGCCTAGATATTGGTGCATAATTAAAATATTATTAACCAAATCAAGATCCAACTTTTATGGAATATTTTATTATATTTGTTGGAGGGAAAAGGAATTTGACTTGAGTCAAATCCCCTTATTTGTAAATAATAAATAAATGATTTATTTATCATTTTAAGGATGTGGTTAAGTAATAATAAATAAATAAATGATTTATTTATCATTTTAGGGATATGGTTGAGTAATAATCAAATAAATAATGATTTATTTAATTATTTAAGGGAGATTTAGTCATATTTAACAAAGAATATTATTTAAGTAATGTTTAAATAATTATTCTTAGAAAATAATAAGATAAATAATGATTTATCTAATTAATTTCCTTGTTTTGGGTTAAATATAACCAAGAATATTAATTAAATTGTTGTTTAACTAATTATTCCTTGAGGAAAAATCAAATAAATATGGATTTATTTAATGTTTCCCCATGGGGTTTCCTATTTAGACCATAAACAACTTAATAAAGGTGGTTTACTAAGTTATTTTTCATAGTGAATGCGATTTTACTTGGGGTAAAATTGGTCTTACTTGGTGTACTTAGGTCCATCTAATAACAATGGATTAGATGACCAAAAAATGGTGTAACAGATTGCCCCCCAACGTGTGAGTGTTAGGAGCTAATCATATGACAGAAGTACGTTGTAAGAACTCAATCACTAGACGTCAACGGGGAAGTCAAAGAGAGAGGATTGTAAGGTAGACCAAAGTGCTGAAAGAACTAGACCTTGAGGAGGTGACTTGCAGGTGCGACAAGTCTTTTTGATAAGTGAGTACCTGCTATAGGCAGCAGGGGAGGCATACCTATGCCCGTTGAGGCAATAGTAAAAACAATAAGGCATCCGGAAAACCACGAGACGAAATAATAAAGCATATGTTGGCATAAACATGAGCCAGATGAATAACACAATAATGAATCCCACATACATATTGTGCCTGGGATAACAGTCAGGACTTTGTATAATAATATCTGAGTACATGAGATATGAAAACAACCCAGATGCCCCTATAAACAGGAAAGGGCTCTGAAAATCTGACTGATGTATGCAATCAAGAAGGTGTTGCAAGCGACTGCGGTTGGCATCATCAAATCTATGGAGCTGCATCGAAGGTTGAAGTGAAGAAGTCGTCCAAGTGTGTGGGGGTCTACCTGTAGGGCCACCCCCTCATGAGGGTTGAGACATCTCACACACACCTAAGAGTCACCGATATCAACTGCTGCATCACTGAACCATCAAGTATACAGATCTCGATCATGCTGAAAGGAGCTGGAGCTAAGAAACAATCAAGTCAAAGGGAAATAAGGAGTCCCTTTGCCTGATTCGGGGCACTGAACAAGAGTGGAAGCTGGAACCAAGGTACACCGTCCTCTAGACCTATCTTCTGGAATGAATGAGTTGATGTCGACAGAAGGACGTTCGCCATAGGTGAGGCAGTGAGGGATCCTCAACTAAGGCACGAGAGACAATGGTAGAGCGACTAATAGACTGACACCAATGATTATGATGAAATGGGGGGTACTAAGTGGCGAACAAACGACTTCCCTTGTTAGAGCATAAAGGGCATGAATGACCTGGCAATGACTAACACTACATCATGAGGGATAGGGGACAGTGGAACTGAAGGCCATAATGTGTGACACAAGAGAGGAACCAAGCAATGAAGGATGGAGGACTATAGCGGGATGCGAAGGGACTCAGGATAGACTCCATGAAAGCAATGATGACTCAACTCGAATGCTCTAAACAAGGGTGACTCGATGGTGTTTCCACACAAGAAAATGGGCCAATGGGGACCATAAAATCATGAGTACAAGATGGTAACTCATGACGAAAATCGACATGAGCATGGACAAGTATGGAGGAAACATGGTGCCCCTAGTACGAGTGTTGCAAGTGAAGAGATTTGATTTTAAGAGGAGGGTGAAGTGACGCTTCTTGGCCAACATGTGTCCTGGTGAAGTATCAAATCACTAAAAAGCATGGGCTAGCTACCTACAGAAAATTAAACATGCATTTCCGAAAGGAAATGTTAAGGGTAATATTTCTTCAAATAGAGTGCATTGCGAGGGTTGGGAAGGGGACTAATAGATATGCTCCCTTACCTAAATCCTTACTGATAATGTAAGGTCCTAGCCATAATGTGTCAAAATTCCCATGACCAAGGACATCATGGGCCTGGTCATACACTAGAACAAGATCACCTTCGTGAAAAGTACAAGGTTGGACTTTTCGGTCATATTGATATTTGGTGTGTTTCTTAGCTGCCTCAATGGTTTGCAATGCAACACGGTAGTCTTCGGAAGTGCATTCAAGCATGATAAGTTTTTGTTCTAAAGTTTGGGTGTCAGGGAGAAGCTAGACGGCTAGATAAAGGGAAGGGATTTCACACTCGATCGGTAAAATTGCCTCCTCTCCAAAAACAAGGTGGAAAGGAGTGAACCCGGTGACGATTTTAACAAAATTTATATAGGCCCACAAAGCAGGGAAGAGCATAAGGTGCCAATTGGTTTTGTGCTTATCCACCGTCCATTGAAGTATGGTTTTAAGGATTTTATTGACTACTTCAACTTGGCCATTACCTTGGGGGTAATAAGAGGAGGAATATTGGTGCTCAAAGCCCAACAATGAGGATAGCTCATGCCATATCTCATCTTCAAAATGTCAGCCATGGTCAGAGACCAATTGTTTCGGAACTCCGAATTGAGCGATCACATGGTTAAAGAAAAAGAGGGCTGCGGTAGTTGCCGTGTTGTTAAACGTTGGCATGGCCTCAGCCCATTTGGTGAAATAGTCAACTGCCACAATGATATACTTATGGTTACCAGCTGATGATGGTTGACACTCCATAAAGTCTATGGCCCACTTGCAGAAGGGGCTAGCAAGGATGACAGGATGGAAGGGAGCTGGAGGGGCTCGTGCCTTGGGGGAAAAATGTTGGAAATTGGGATAGCGCTTGACTGCCTCAATGCAATCACCAAAGAGAGAAGGCCAAAAGTACCCAGTGCACATAATTTTCTGGGTAGTGACCAGATCAGAGAGGTGGCCACCGCAAGCACCGTTATGACAAGCATTGAGGACTTGTTCTGCTTCAGAATGTGTGAGACAGAGACAAAGGACAGAATATACACCATGACAATAAAGGTCGTCACCGAGAAGAAGGTAGCGAGGTGCCTGGTGTCAGATACGTCATCGAGCATCACGGTCAAGATGGAGGGCGAAATTTTGAGTTCGCAAATAAGTGAGGATGTCCCCATACCAGGGATCATCGGTGGTAATGGAAAATAAGTGTTCATCAGGGAAATTATCATTAATTGGAGGATCCTGTGTTCTTGTAGGTAGTTCAGAAATGAGTTCAATGAGGGCTAAACCATTCTTACTTTTTGGTGTGACAAATTCAAGATCGAATTCCTGGAGGATTATGATCCAACGGGTGTACTTCCCACTGATGATTCGACAACTCAATAGGAAGGCCATGGGGTTGGAATTAGTCACGACCTTGGTGGAATGCATGAGGATGTAAAGACGAAGTTTTTGGACCGAGAACATGATAGCCAGTGCTAATTTCTCTTCGTGTGAGTAGGATACAGGAGGTCCTACCAGGTTCTTACTGAAATAATAGATAACATGCTCAATTCTGTTGTCATCTTCTTGAATAAGGACTCCAGCGACCAAGTGGGTGGAAGCAGAGATATATAGGATGAAATCCATATCAAAGTCAGGGGGACGAATCAAGGGAGCAGATGTGAGAGCATGCTTCATGGCATCAAAAGACTTTTGAGCATAGGCATCCCATACAAAAGGGATATTGTAGCGGAGAAGTCTAAGGAAACCATGTGCGGTGGTGGCATAGTTAGGTACAAACCAGTGAAGGAAATTATCTTTGCCTTGGAGGCTTTGTAACTGGCGTAAAGTGTTGGGGATAGGAAGCTCAAGGATGGCTTGAAATTTTAATGGGTCAAGAGTGATACCATCTTTAGACACAATGAAGCCTAAAATACGGCAAGCAGGCACACAAAAGACACACTTCAGCGGGTTAAGGTGGATATTATACTTGTGACATCGGAGAAAGATGGTCTGCAGATCGTGAAGGTTCTATGCCCAATGTTTAGAACATGTGGTAAGGTTGTCTAAATAATCAAGGATAATGTGAGCCAGGTCATGGAAACAGTAAGACATAGCCCATTGAAAAGTGGCTCTTGCGTTTTTAAGGCCAAATGGCATGACTCGATAGGAAAAGGTTCCCCCTGGACTAATGAACGCGGTTTTGAGTTGATTAGAACGATGGATAACAATTTGGTTGTATCCAGAGAAACCATCCATAAAAGATAGAACATCGTGCCCTGCACACTCATCAATGATTTGGTCAATGAATGGTGTGGGGAAGTTTTCCTTGGGACAAGCTTTGTTTAGATCGCAAAAGTCAGTGCAGACATGGATGGTGCCTTGTTTCTTGAGAACAGGAACCGGGTTGCACACCCAAGTGGTGTATTCAATGGGATAGATAAAGCCAGCCTGCTTGAGCTTATCGATCTCGGCTTTCACAGCTTCTCGTCTGGAAGGATTAATGGGTCTCATCTTTTGATGGACAGGATTGGCTTCAGGCCATGTATCGATATGGTGTTCGACAATGGCAGGATTAAGTCTAGGCATTTTTTAATAGGACCAGGAAAAAATATCACGAAATTCTTTGAATAGCTTGGTGTAAGATTCAACCTCTTCCATGGTGCAATGGGCGCCCAAGGTGATATTTTATTCAACCCCTGGTTTTTTAGAAATGTCGATTTTAATGGTAGGAGAGATATTGGCCATATTTCCTTCTTCGAAAGCATTAGGTGCATGGAGGGGATTCCTAAACCAATCGACTTCGTTAGGAATTAAGTATTTAGTTTCCATAGCATATTGGTCATGGGACTGGTGTGGGAGGAAGTACGCATAGTGGTGCATATCATTCCACGGAAAGTCAGGATCGGTTAGTGCTTCCATAATGTCCTCATCGCAGTGAAAAATATGTTGACTAGAGGAAAGGAGACCACTTTCTGCAGTAGAGCTACCTAACTCATCATCATGTGAAGAAAGGCACACATGTGCAACATCATGGGGGGTGACTGAAGAATAAGCAGATAAAGGGTCTACCGATGCTGAGCTCGGGGTGATCGCTGGGGGTAAGCCAAGCAGATCATCAGGGGAAGTCTCCATGGGGGCTTCCACTGGGGATCTTATGGATGATGATACGTAGAAAAAGGTGGCCGAAGGCTCCGTCATGTTGGCATCGGGGGGAGGGATGCCAATGGGAGTAGGCAGATCTGAAGAAAAACGCGTGAACAAGGAAAGGGGGTACTTTTCCTTTGGTTCCCCCTTGTGAGCTTTACCCTTCTTACCCAAAATGGTCGCAATGGTAAAATTTTATGGCTGAGGTGACTGAGGGATTGTTGTAGTGGGAGGAATCAAAGAGACCGGTTGAGCTGGGGTAAAAGCTGCAAGATAAGGTTCGGGGGTAGCGGATGGATGATCAAGGGGGTCATGAGTACCATCTAAAGGTAAAGGGCTAGGAGAAGGAGGTTCAGAAGGCCGATCAGAGGACATCATGAAAATATGGTAACCGGGGGAACCAAATGGGAGAGGTTGAGTGGCCACCTGACCTTCAGGTGGTTGGGTAAACACAAATCGCTGCTGAGGGAAAGGATCCGTAAGCATAGCCAGTTGACTAGGTGTAGGACTGGGAGGGACAGAAGGGATGGCTTGATGTCCTCTCAAATTTTCTTGATACTCCCATAGCTGTCTCATCTATGGTAGAAGAGGACAATCATGCGTATAATTACCATAAACACCACAACAAGAACAGGGCTTGTTCGTACGAAGAGGCCTATCCTTCTTGGGCTGAGTGCCTTGTTGCTGGTTTGTAGTGTTAGGAGCATTACCTTGATTAGTTCTAGGATTACCAAGGGAAGCTTGATTTTGAGTGCCTTTCCTCTTCCTTTTTGAGGGAGGAGGATTAGTCGTGCCCTTCTGTGCATACACCTGCCCCGGAGGGGGCGGTGGTTGCTGTTGCGGGGGTTGAGAAGGCAAGGGAGGAGGAGGTGCTAATGTTGGAGGAGCTAGAGCACTAAGATGTGGATACAGATAATAAGGAGGTTGGGTAATAATGTGGTAAACAGGAGGTTGGGAAAAAAGAGGAGGCATGTCGTATCCTGGATACGTGCTACTGAGAGGGGGAAAAGTGACGTAGGTTCTGGCCCCACCCTGAAAGAAACCATAGCCCATGGGAGGTTGAGCATATGGATTAAAGAGAGCTCCAACAATACTTTCAGTGGTGTGAGATGCCCCCAGTGCGTTGGCACCACCGAGTCTGGGAACATCAGGTAGAACGGTATAAACATAACCCAACTGAGCGTAGATCATGTCATATTTTGACATAATTTAGAGAGCGGCTTCTTCGGTTTGAGGAAAGTGCGATGCGACGTCTTTTCCGATAGGCAGCAAGAGAGTCCTAAGGAACTAGTCCATGTAGAGACGGTCTTCGAAGGTAGGTGCTCGACAGAGGCTCCTTCTTCTCTGCCATTCCTGAACATGGTCGGATAGACGGGTCATAGACGATTGACGGAAAGAGGTCAAGAGCTTGGTACCAGTGTCGTAACAAAGGGGAAGCTGGAAATAAGACAAAAAGGCCTGGGCAAGAGTCGCAAAGGTGGTATGAGATGAAGGGGCCTGATCAACATACCACTTAGAAGCTTCACTAGTAAGCATTCGTTGGAACAACCGAAGATGGACATAGTCATCGATAATGGAATTAGACGAACACCACATGTGGAAAGATCGAACATGATTTGAAGGATCTTGTCCAACAAGACCTTCAAACTTTGGGATGTCTGAAGGGAGCTTTGTCAGCATAGCACGCCAACTAGCATCATGGTGTATAGGGTCGTTTATCAACTGGTCGAAGTCGGGGAGGCTGAGGCCTGCCATGAAAGGGAGCAAGGGTGCAGCCGGGGTAGTGTCCGTTGCGGTCCCACTAGTGGTATTCTCGGTGGGAGGGCCGGGGTTACCACAAGTATTAGGTCTTGTACCAGACATAGTGAAGGTGTCAGGGGGAGAAACGAAGGTGGAACGAGAAGGAGAACCCAAAGGACCAAAATAAGATTCGGTGTGCAGACTCGGTGAAGGACTAACTCGAACCCTATGCGGAGGAGTGAGTTTTCCTATCAAAAACTGAGGATGAAGGCCAAGAATTCTCTGGGATAGATGCCTTGGTGGCACAATGGTGTCGACACAAACACAAAAATGGAAAAAGAGACCGACAAGGGCAGGGAGGTACAGGATCAACTGATTACAATGTCGAAACAAGGGCAGAGAGGTGCAAGATCAATTGATTTCAATGTTTTAGAGTCTTTTCTTGGCGGTGTTAACCAAGCCATTTTTTGCTTAGGGTGTGTGTGTGTAAAAGTGTGTAAATTTTAATTCTTAAAGACAGACGTTTGTAGAGAAAAATAAAAAGTGTGTTGTATAGCTGTAAATAAACCTGCAAACGATAGTATATAGGCCTACAAAATAGAAAATAAACAGCTAATAATGTAATAATCTAAACCCAAGGAGGTGGGTCTCTCAACAAATAGTCTATAGGTGAGTAAAAAACTAATCAAAACACACTAAAAAAGCTAATAGATCTAAGGTCAAGAGGGATAGGGATCTAAAAGACAAAATCTGCTGGAAAGTGGTGCAGAAAACAACAAAAAATCCGAGGAAAATTTGTTGTAAAAGAGGTGGAAAAATGCTATCTCCTGAAGGGAAATGGAGGGAACCCTAGAGGAAAACCAAAAAAAATCTAGATGAGGTGATTTGGATGGATAACAAGCCAATCTAAAGTGGATCTGAAGGTGAGGTATCAGATCTGAAAAAATGGTTGAAGACTCTGAAATTTCAAACAACCTGCAACAGCAAAAACTCTTCCACAAAACGTGGAGGGTACTGAAGCCCTAGGAGGCTAGGTTCCCACTTAGTTGAGCGAAACAGAACGAGTATAGGTCCAAAACGGGCGGAAACGGAGGTCAGACAACCCCGAACAAAGGCTCGACAAACCTAGAAACTTTCGTAAAACTCAAAAAGTCCAGGTCATAGCTTTGACCCGTTTTCACAGAGGTCTCACTTTTCGGTCAGAAGTGCCTGAGGTCTCAGGCCGCAAGTTTTGGGCCCAAAAGTGTGACCGCACTTCCCGCACTCTCGCAGATTTAAAAAAAATTGCCTCAATTGTGGTCGATGTCCACACCCGCGCAATAGGTTTGAAAACACACAGGTTTCCTAATTTTTATCGTTTTAGGTTTTATAAGTTAAAATAACATAAAGAAAAGAAAAAAAGGGGTCAAGAGAATCCTAGGGTTTGAAGCACTGGATATGCAAGGATCAAGAAAACGACAAGGTCGTAATTGTAAACATGTGTAGTCGTCATTGTTAGTATGAATCTTAATCGCAAGTGTACGAAAAAGGCTCACTTTAGCCGTGCATAACAAACAACCCTAACAAACAAGATGACTGCCAATTTCTTTAGATATGCAATTAGTTGATCAAGATAAATGATGCAAAAATCTAGATCTATGCATTAAAATACATTAAGAAGTAAATAAAAGCAAGAGTTTCTCCATGCATCCAATAGACAAGACAAGATTGTTTTAAAGAATTTTTTGTATTTTTGACACCTAAGAAGGGAACATATAAAGATGTTACCAGTTCCCCTCAATGTGATGGGTTCTTGTAAGTTCTTATCACTTTCGATCTAATATCTCTCTCTCTCGATGGTGTAGAAAACCCAGACAAAAAATGAAAAAGTATGGCTAACATGGTGGATCAATAGCCGTACCTTCCGTACTAAGAGTTGAGATCATAGATCCGCAGTGATCTTTAGGCAACAAAAGGCAGACAAATGAATGGAAAACCCTTCTATTTATAACAAAATATTGAGTTAGTCTAGATATTGGTGCATAATTAAAATATTATTAACCAAATCTAGATCCAACTTTTATGGAACATTTTATTATATTTGTTGGAGGGAAAAGGAATTTGACTTGAGTCAAATCCTCTTATTTGTAAATAATAAATAAATAAATTATTTATTTATCATTTTAAGGATGTGATTAAGTAAAAATAAATAAATAAATTATTTATTTATTATTTTAAGGATATGGTTGAGTAATAATCAAATAAATAATGATTTATTTAATTATTTAAGGGTGAATTAGTCATATTTAACAAAGAATAATATTTAAATAAGATTTAAACAATTATTCTTTAGAAAATAATAAGATAAATAATGATTTATCTAATTAATTTCCTTGTTTTGGGTTAAATATAACCAAGAATATTAATTAAATTGATGTTTAACTAATTATTCCTTGAGGAAAATCAAACAAATACTAGATTTATTTAATGTTTCCTAAATGGGGTTTCGTTAGAATTACAAACAACTTAATAAAGGTGGTTTACTAAGTTATTTTTCATAGTGAATGCGATTTTACTTGGGGTAAAATTGCTCTTACTTGGTGTACTTGGGTCCATCTAATAACAATGGATTAGATGACCAAAAAATGGTGTAACAATCCCGAAGTTGAGGGATAAGCTTGAATAACTGATATTGCTTTCCCAAATCAAGTTGGTCCAGAGAAAAAGTTTAAAACTGAGAATTTAGAGGTACCTTCATGTAAAGTAGTTTGCATATGACTTTTTTTCACGATGCAATGCTATCCCAGACCATGCAAATCGATTCCCGAATCAGCAAGCCCAAAGTTCCAAGATATCCAAAAACTAGAAGGTCTTACCCAACTTGGCATCGCCCAGACAAGAAATTGAATTATGAATTGGTGCTCTTCGCAGAGCTGCCACAAGAATAATTGCCTAGATGCCTCAATCGAGTCGAGGTGAACTAAAGCCAAATAAAAGACTACCTGAGAAGAGTGATCCCTTGGAAGGAGGAACACAAAAGAAAGGTTGCTTTCTGAGTTGATATCATCTCCCCTATCATTCCACGTGAATTACATCCTTGCAACAATAATTTTCCCAAGTATCTTCCGAAAAAAACTCATCTTTAAATTTAATGAAGGTGAAATCCAATGTTGGAGAAAGTGAATGTTGATGGCTTGAGGATACGAAAAGGAAGAAATATTGCTGCATGACGATGGGATATGAAGCTTGACACAATTTTAAAGGAGGTTTTGCCATGAAAATACTTCATATGTGTGAGGCAGATGATTACCATAAGCGGGGGCATTTAGGGATGAAGGGTATACGAGGAGAGGGATTATTAATATACCACTTTGAATTATAACCATATTCCAATGTAAACTAAACTTATGGGAGCCCTAAAGGTTTAATGACATATAATCCATTAGGGGATTGGAAACATGTTCCTGTGCTCATTAACTTCCAACTTAGATTCCTTGAGGAAGAAAGCTTGATGTCATTAAAATTTTGATTGATTCTCTCGAGAATATTGGCTAGGGAATTTTCCTTTGTATTATTTCCATTGTTAAGGTAATGAATCGTGATTAATGAGTCTCCTAATATGATTATATCTTTCACACCTTTGTCTTTGGAGATAAATAAATCGTGTAGGAGCCCATACATCTCAACTTGATTTTTGGTTCCTCTTCCAAGACCCCATGAAAACATTATTTCCATTATTCCATTGCCATTAATGAGAATCCCCCCTCCCCCCCAACTTATTAAATTAAATTAATAATTATGAATGTTGTTGTTGTTGTTTTTTAAACTTACTCAAAACTTTCATTTCATATTTTTTTTGTAAAGTGAATTCTATTAATTCATAAACAAGAGTTTACATCATGAGATAATTAAAAGTCTATCGATCTCTCATTGGGAGACCGGACCATAGCCAAAAATATACTCGTTGGAATGACAAAAGCGATAACTGAAAACTACCAAGTCATGCACACAAACTACTTAGCATGATAAAATGGCTTATCTAACATTGCCTTGATAAAACTACAAAAGTAACATCAAATACCAAGTCCCTGCATATAATCAAGTTGTTGGGTCTGAGTCAAAGACTATTATTGGGATTACTTCAGCTAGATTTGTCGGTGGTCTTGTTGTTGTTGGTGAAATGCCAAGGTGTTGCTTGATCCTTGCTAGGTTATGCTTAATCTTCTCCATTTTGTTGTCATAATCCTTCAAATGTCTATGCATGTGATTCAGAGAGTATAATAGACCCATCTGAGACTTATGATAATCTAACAAAGTGCATCCCAAGAGTTCATCTGTAAGTATAATTTAATCACCATCATATATTGATTACGTCTGCCACAAGTATGTCTTTTTCTTGGGGTCAAAATTTTCCATTTTTCCATGACTTCAAAATCAGAGAGGGAGATTCCATGGTAAGATGCTTCAGTTCCTTGCTAGGTTATGCTTAATCTTCTCCATTTTGTTGTCATAATCCTTCAAATGTCTATGCATGTGATTCAGAGAGTATAATAGACCCATCTGAGACTTATGATAATCTAACAAAGTGCATCCCAAGAGTTCATCTGTAAGTATAATTTAATCACCATCATATATTGATTACGTCTGCCACAAGTATGTCTTTTTCTTGGGGTCAAAATTTTCCATTTTTCCATGACTTCAAAATCAGAGAGGGAGATTCCATGGTAAGATGTTTGCCCCTTAGATCTGGATACCTCTACCTATATGTGAGTTGGGATTTTCTCCTTGTATCTAGTCATGAAGCCCTTTGTCCATTGTTGCACATGGATGTTGGCTCTACGAGCACACTCCTCATAGTAGGAAACCCATCTTCTGACTCTAGCTCTCATTCTGGGCATTATAAGGCCTCCATGCAGATTTTGTGTAGTTAGTAGAACCCAATACTCTGCAATTGACCCTACTACCTACTAGGTCCACCTCTCCTTGCAAAAGGTTTGATTTGTCGTCAACTGGTCTCCTTTTCCAACTAAGTCCTGGTCCCCCTGCCACAATGTACAGTTCCAACCACTGTAACTAACTCGACTCCAAACACCCTCAAGTTTTCATTCTCAATGTGTGGGCTGAGTAGGATGTGACCCATCAACCTGTTGATTTCTATTTTGCCACCACCCTGCCCGTGGTGTTTCACAATGGTCTCTCCTCTAGTTAGAGTTCTCAATCTCTATTTACATTTTGCCTCGCTAACAACAACTACATGTATTCATATGTAACTTCCTGTGTCTTTGGATACCCATGAAAATCCTAAAGTTGTCTAAGGATCTCTGTCTGACAGTGGGAATATACTCTAAACATGTTGAAATCCTATTGCCCCAAGTAAATTCCTTTGGCCTACCTTCACTCCTCCAACATTACTTAGTTTGATTCCCTTTGATGTCCCTCCAATTCCTATAATTTCCCGTGTTTGGGTCTTAACTTGTAGACTGTACATGCCTCCCACCTCCAGAATTTAGTTTCTCCATTAACTAAATGATGATACCCCTTTCAGATAAAATAGCCAGGAGTCTCTAACAGAAACAATAAACCAAAAATGAGAAGGGTTATTACCTGAACATACATTATGTTTCCTCCACTTGAAGAGCCGAGGATATGCAACCTCCAACACGACTGATTAAACTTATATCATTCTATATCTTGAAACTTTCCTCTTCAACCACATATGTTTCCCTTACCCCTCATATTCTACTCTTCTAATTTAGTAATTAACCAAAGCACATGCCCGACTGCATAAACTCCACACTCCTCCTTTTGCTACCCTTGTAGTGGGGTGAATAATGTTTTTTCTTGAAAACTTGTCTACCAACTCTTCAACTCCATGCGTCCTCTCCCCTCATACCAACTTGCAAGCCAAACTATCGTTCTATTATGTTCAAGCTCCAGGCCACATTTTTTGTTGAATACATGTATGTTAAACATAATTATACCATACTACTTTACATATATCATGTCTTCACTAGCATACTCTTGTCAACCTTTCATTTTCCAGATCAAAATCATTTTAGTTACTGCTTTCATAAATGTTACACCTACCGAAAACATGGTGCCATGTCCCCGACCTATTGATATAGTGGGGGCAATGGCTCCTCAACCCTCTATGCTACTCACCCATCCATAAATTCATTTCAAAATTTCATTTTAATAATTTCTTAATTTATTAAAATAAGATATAAATTTTTGAACATTATTGTGTAAGCCCTTCAAAACTTTTATATCAAATATTAAATGTTATTTTGTGAGCCATTCAAAACTCTAGTATCAAAATTCTTATGACATAGTATTTTGGTGACACTAAAAGCAGATATCAACAAATTCTCGAAATGTGCTATTTGGTGACTATTCAAACCTCCTCGTGATTCATTTAAAAAAAATGCTAATACAAATTTATTTTAATTTTTGGAACCCGTCATTTGATCATTCAAATTTATTTTAATTTTTGGAACCTGTCATTTCATCATTCAAGTAAAAACAATTAATTTAGTGACTCACTCAAAACTCTTTATTAAGATTTTATTTTATTTATTTTATTTTTTTATTTTTTAATGAATTTTAAAATATGATGTTAAAATTTTTAGAATAAATTATTAGGTAGTTTTTAAGTATGATTTTTTGAAAAAAAAAAATGGTTTATTTTTTAATTTAATTTATCTAGAATTTTGCAGAGATTTATTGAAATTACAAATTTGATAGGTGATTTTTTCACAATCAAAATACCTTTAAAGTATTGAATCAATATATTAATAATAAAAAAACCAAGTTAAATAACCCAAATCAAAATTTAAGTGCATTTTTTTCATTAAATTTTAATAAAAAATCCACTAAAAATTCAAAAAAATCACAGTTAGAAACTATTTCATAAATTATTTAATGACTTAATCAACATGATATCAAAATAATTAAATAAATTATTTGATAACATGGTATGAGAATTTTTATGACGTGTTATTGGGGCATGACTCGTCACTAACTCGTAATGGTATCTTACACAACGAAATTCACTTTTATTATAAAATTAAAATGCTTATCATATTTAATGGTTATTCTTAAATTGAAGTGTTTTCGTGACACACTTTATATTAAAATTTTAATACAAATTTTAATTTTTAATTTATTAAAGTGAAATGATAAATTTTGAATGTTATTTGGGTTGGCCATCAAAATTCTTGTATCTAAATTTTAAGGATGTTAATAAGAACATGTTAAGAAGATGGATTTTTGTTAGAATTTGAAATTTTGATAAATTTTGTTAATATTGAAAAATTATCAATTTTTGTTAATATTATAAATAATTTAATTCACTCTTCTTCAATTAACAATCACAAAAACTTATAAACTATTTCAAATTATATTATTTAAAAATTCATTCAAACCTATGTAATCTGTTATTTGGCCACTTAAAAAAATTAATATAAATTTATTTTAAATTTTGGGATTTGTGAGTTGAAGATTTAGAAAAAATAAAAAATAAATATTTGAGTGACTCACCCAAATCTCTCTTATTATAATTTTGTGAAACGTGTAATTTTGATGACTCACTAAAAACATTGTATTGAAATATTGTGACGTGTTATTTGGGGACTTCGATTTTTTTGTCATGTGTTATTTCACGGTTAAAAAAAAAAAAGTCAAACACAATTTATCTCTTAACTTTTTGCTAATTTATTAAAGATAAATAAATTTGAGTTGCTCCAAAATTTTATAACATGTTATTTTTACTTGCTAAAAAATATATCAATTTTTTAGGATGTGTTATTTGGCGATGTAATCTTAATTTCTTGAGATATGTTATTTGGAGAGATATTTATACATTATAAATGAATTAATTTTTTTCTTCGTTTAAAATTTTATATATATATATTTTAAATTATAAATTTAAGTTGTTTAATTTATAAATATTTAATGATTCAAGAGTTTGTTTAAGTGTTGAATTTATGTATGTCAAACTTACCTTTTAAATAACAAGAAATCAATTTTCTTAAAATAATTTCTTTTTCTATATTATTAACAACAAAATTATTAAAATATATTATTTGTTAATTTACAAAAAATATCATAACTCTTAAGATGAATGATTTAATCACTCAATTACAATTTTTAAAACAAATTATTATTTTTGGAATTTCTTAAAAATACAACTTTTTCTTTTTATTGTATTAGTAGTTTTTTTTAAAGAAACAATTAAATTATATTGAGACTCAATGTAATATGATCAACTAAAAAATTTTGATAGAAAAAGAATTGGACTTTGTACTGGTACATGAATATAAACCAGTCGTTTTTTCTGTTTGAAAAAAAATATTGAGACAACTCTAGAACGGTTCAAAACCCTTACAACAAGAGATGATTCTTTGTTCGCCATATATTAGAAATGGTCACTAAACATTTTGTTTATGAGTGGTCTTTTCCACTCAAGAGTTCTTACATTATTTATTTTATATATACGCCAAAAAATTCCACAAAACTCAACAAAAAAACACAACATTCATCAAGATTAATTTGCCTAGTCTCCAACTTCCTTGTCCATGCCTTCGTCCGTGATGACTTCAACCTCATCTTCTTTGTTCTCCTAAGTAGCAGGGTCTTCCATTTGTTGATCCTAGGGGTCGTTGTCCTTGTGCGCTTCATTGATTCCTAGCGAGCGGTCACACAAGCCATAGACTTCCTTTATAACTCCAACAACTGCCAACTCAACTTTGACCTTAATACCTTCCATCTTTATTTTTAACGTGTACATCTTCCTCCCCAACGTGGTCACCATAACCTGAGGGCATTCCATTTCCCTCTTCAACTCCTCCAATTGGTGGGGTATTAAATCAAAGTTCGAACGAGCTTCCAAGGTAACTTGCTCTCCGAGCTTTGAAACTGAATTCATGATTGCCTCCAATGAACTAAACATAAATTCCTTGCCACCGTTTCCATTACTCTAAGCCCCTGGAGTGGCCATTCTACCAAACATTAAGAATTTAACCAGAAACAATGCATAAGAGGCAGGGGGTATACCTCTTAAATACCATGCCTTCTTGCCTCCTTAGTCTCCTAACACCATCGCTTCAAATTTAATGCCTCTGATCAACAACTACATCGAACAACCAACAAATCCCTGCCACAAATCCTTTGCCCTTCTTCCTAGTTCATTTGTACCAGAGAGAATTGGAGTAGTAATGATGTCGACGATCAATTCAATTGCAAGGAATTTAATGCGAACCAAGCTTGATTCCCACCTGTCATCTTGCATGTAATTTGACATGGTTCTTAACCATTTGGAGGCCTCATCCCGACATTGGAGCTTGCACGATGCACATTGGGCTGTCTTATCATAAGCTTCGAATTTAATTCTTGTATCGAACCTTTCGCTTTCTTGTCCAATTAATTTTTTGATTCATCAAGCATGACATGTATGGGTGATACCTTCATCAAGGGAGATGGGCCCCTCCAAGGTTGCTCCTATATTGGCTTGATCATCAACCATTTTGTTATTTCCTCTTTTGACGTGGAATAGATTAGTTGTCTCAAATTTATTTAATTATATTCTAGTCCTTTCATCTAGAGGAACTTGGCCTCCCCCAATGGGTTCTTTGAATACTAATTTTTTTGAATTGTTACGTGTGAATCCCCTAATATAGCGAGCTGTCGAATCCCATAGGACAATGATATCTTCAAACCCTGCCATAGTGCAAGAGCTTCCGCTTGATTGTTTATAGTCTTTCATAGTCCCCAAATAAATTTGTTACTATTTCTCCTTCGTTGTTGAATATAACCCCTCCCACTCCTTCTTGCCCTTATTATATTAGTAATTTAGCCTTAAAATAAATTATATTATTAAAAAAAAAAATTGAGTTCATAGTCATAATTTGACATCTCGCAATCATACTAAATATTTTGACAACTTACTCAAAATCTTTTAAATTTGTTAATTTGAGATTGTTTTCAAATTATAATTTTTAAAGATTTAACATTTTTAATATTTTATTTAGAACCATTAAAGTATATATATATATATATATATATATATATATATATATTTTTTTTAAGATTATAAAATATAATAGGTTATAGATTTAATACAATTTATAAAAATTCTTATTATTATTATGATGGAGTAGAGAGGCTTATTTTACAGACTAATATGAGGGGATGTGTAAGTTTGTCCATCTATCTCTCTTTAAAATAAAAATAAAAGTTAAAAATTACATTCTAAATAAAATGTGTAAGTTTGTTTGTCTGTCCCCCTTTAAAATATAAATAAAAGTTAAAAATTATGTTCTAAATACAAAAATAATGTTAGCTATAATAATAATAAAACATAAATATGCTGTAAAATAATGTCAGCGATAATAATAATAATAAATAAATATGTTGTAAAGTAAACCCATTTTAATTTGTGTCATAAAATGTCGCCTTGTACATGTTATTATTATTATCCAATACGAAGGCTTACATACTCTACCCCCTGTTTTTTCATGTATATATTATGAAAAATTTAAGTTTTTATGGTTAAAATGTTTATTTGGTCCTATATATACTCTATTTAGCATTCAAAAATACAATTTAAATAATGACAAATAACACATTGTATTTTACACTTTAAAGAAGTTTGCACATGAAGAAATTTGATCTTCTAAGCTCATGTTAGATCCGTAATTAAATGGATCTATGATGGTAAGAAGAATAATAAGGTGTTTTGCCCCCGATCGGGGTGCCAAGCGGCAAACAAAGATCGATAGTTGGAGGCACGAGACGATGCGCGCCATACCGTCGCCCTCAGTCATTAAAACCCTGCAGCTGGAAGCTGGTAGGTACCTTCGCATGGCGGATAATTATGGCAGCAGAAGAGCCCCAACCAGTTATGTCAGAATGACATTGGAAACAATAAACCCGTTGGTTAAGGAATGAAGAGAATAGTCGACAGGGCATTCTTCTCGATTGGAAAACTCACAGAGGATCGGAGGGCAACGCTGCGACAGGTCTACAACGATTACGGCTCCAGCTCCTTCGGTATGTAATGGCTCTGGTTCTTATCATAGTTAACTTCCATCCTGCTCAATGTAATAGCAATGGCGATAGAAAATTGCATGGGTAGGTTAGAGGGACTGTATGATAATTGTTGCTGGAAGGGTAGGCATTGTTATCTCTGTTATGACTTTCCTTTTAGAATGTTAATTCGCGAGAATCTAGTTATCCCAGCTAAGGCCATTGAGCCGTGCTTCAGAACCCCCAGTTGGCCTTTGCTCGTTCTCAATCCAAGTCTCTCGGTTCATTCCTCTCAGGCTTCCGTGTGGTGCTTCTGTGACCTTGAACACGTATGTCAATTCTATGAGACCGCTTGCATGGCGCACCAAGATAAGCCGCCCTACGTCTATTGGGGTAGTCAGGGAACCAAAACCCCCTCTCTGTGTAATTTGAGAAGTCTGGTCCGTCATTTACCTTTCTCAGTGTTTATTCATGCAATGTTGTTGAATTTCAATTGTGGCATGTTCGATAGGGAGAATTATAGTTTTTCAATCTCCAAGGTCTTTAAACGAGTAGCCACCTTTCTCAGTAATATTATTTGCATGGACATCTTCTTTGTCAACTCCACTGCGACAGAAATTGAGGGTCCCATCAGATTTCCCATGTTCTATGTTTTTGATTTTCCCTCACCCTATACAGGCCTACTTATATTTCTCACAGGTTTAGTTCAACTGCTGTCAGTGCTCGTCAACCCGGGAACAAATATGGTGAAAGGTCAGTCTGTCAAACGACAACCCAAAGAAAAAGGAAAGTAGAAGCTTTCAAAACCCACGGCCAGGCCAAGCAAGCGAGGCAGGAAGACGAAGAAAGAGGTCATGGAGAATCTCTTCGATGTTTATTCCGTAGGCTATCCACCACGGATTCACAATGTAATCCAAGGTTGGAAGAGGGAAAGTAATAGCAAGGAAGAATATATAGAGGTTCAGGAGGAAACCATGGATTTTGTTTCAGACCCCGGGAACACAAGAGGGAGACTATCCCTCTTTCACCAATCCATCCATACATATTGGACTCTTAAATGTGTGTTGGCTAAAGCTCTGCAAAGTTTACAGGAAAGTGAAGGAAGTCCCACAGTGGTCTCAATTATACAGGAAATCAAAAAAGAAATTCAAGATACTAGAGTATGGCAGTATCATGCCACAGCTCGTATTGGCAGAATTGAAAGGCAACTTCAATCTATGTAGCAAGTCGACATGCCGGGCTCAACTGCAAAAGACCCGTCGCCTATAGACTCTTCAGATGGTTAACAAATGATGTTCTAAGTTTCCATGAATTTTGCCGCTAGCTTTTACTTTTCATGTTTTCAGTTATACTTTGCTTTTTACAGTAAAATGGACATAGCGGCTAGTAGATGAAAGAGACTATTTCAATACTAGATGGCGGTTGGTTGGTTCTTCGCTAGTCTCAATTCGGGATAAGTGATCTGGCCCAGCTTTCAACTTCCCTGGCTTGACAATGATTTCAAACTCGTATTCCTGGAATAGCAGAAGCCATCGGCAATTTTTCCCTCATATTTGTTGTTGCTTACATTTTCCAATAACGAAAAGAATCCCCAACCTCCAATTTGTATTCGCCTAGATGATCTCCCCTCCGCGCTGCACTACTGCCTCCTGCCTCTATCTCCTCATACTCCTCCTCTTCCCCGCTACTGTCAAAGAAAACCTCGATGTAATGTGCCTTCCAACCGACGTGGTTTCCTTCGCGCAAGTTGAGGCTACCAAATTTGTATTTGTTGCAACTTGCTCTCTTTTTTCATAAATAGAAAATGGTAAGGAACTACGAAATTCACAAAAAAATAAATAATAAGGTGTTTTGGGAATAGACCAACAATGTCTATTCTCGAAACATCTTGGGATGAAAGCATTTGTGACTTTTGCTATACTAAGATGGTTGAAGATGAAAAACATTTTCTTTTGAATTGCTCCTCTCTCACACATATTTGTTCTCTTTTCCATAACATTTGCCACATCGTCAACCTTCTAAGTTAACATAACTATGGTAACATAGGAACACTTATTTCCATTCTTTTTTATCACAAAAATAAAATATTAAAAAATCTTAATTAATCTTTTTCTTAAATTACAATAAATCACATTAATCTTAATTTATCCCTGAATCATTAGCCTAATACAAATCAATATTAATATATCATTAATGATAAGATAAATACATTACTATACCATAATTCAATTTTTAAACCAATTTAACCATATTATAATATAACTTAACATCAACACATAGTTAACAATAACAATAATATAATATAAATTTACCACTGCAGCATTAACTCAACTACGCTGTTTGAAAAACATTAATATCAACCGGTTGACATTACAACCAAAGAGCCAGCACAGAATTACGCTGCATCCGGAGAATCTCATCAGTTTGAATAAAATAAAAATTATTTATAAATTTATTCAAAACTGATATTTGATATTTATTATTTATAATTATATATAGAAAGCAAACGTGGGGCCAGGTGGAGGGATATTGTTTCGATGAGGTCGTTAGCTACCGAAAGCTGCGGAAAATTTAAAATAAATAATAATAAAAAATACGACGAACCATATGTTCGGTTGCCGGTGGGAGATGGCCGGTTACCGGATGCGTCAGTCACCCGATAAAATATGAGCGCGGTTAAGAGCTTAACCGTGGTTAAGAGGTGGTTTTTATTGTTGCTCACTCGAGTTTTCTCTCCTGTCTAACATTAGTTCGACGAAGAGGAGGTTTTTTCAATAACGTGTTTGCAGGCCTGGACAGGGTTGTTATTATTATACGCCTGGTGCCTTTATCGAGGTCGCGGGTTCAAACGGCGAAGGCTTCATTTGCGAAGATACGGAGGCTCTGAAAAGCGATCCGAGAGTTGCGAGAGCTTATTTTATTTTTCCGAGTGATCCTGCCGGCCAGGGCACTTATAGCAGGTATAAACTACGCGAGCGGAGATTCCTAAGCTGTACGAGCGATGTGAAAGGATCGGATTTTAGGTTCACGGATCGATTTCAGGGCGCTTTAATTGACCAAGGGTTTGGGACGAGGGTTTGAGCAGGAAAAGCTTTAATTCATGGGATTGGATGCACAATGCCCTGCAGATTAAACTCCATTGATGTTTTCTTGATTGATTGGATATGTTTTAATAATTTTTTTGCGGTGAGAGCAGTTCCAGGAACCCATGGAAGTGGATTCAGGCATCGGGAGTGAGTCCGATCACGAACATACGCAGCAAAACCAGTCTCCCGTCACACAATCTCCACATACGCAACAAGAACAAGAACAAGACCAAGCACACACGCAACAACAATATGTCGAAGCACAGGGCATGGCCGTGCCCCCACAGCCTCAGCAGCACCAGGGATCGTTGGCAGTGGGGCCAAGGCCTGCGCCAACTTACAGAGTAGTCAATGCCATAATAGATAAAAAGGAGGATGGGCCGGCGTCGAGATGCGGGCATACGCTAACCGCTGTGGCAGCTGTCGGGGATGAGGGCAGTCCTGGATATATTGGTCCTCGTTTGATTTTGTTCGGAGGTGCCACTGCTCTGGAGGGCAATTCTGCGGCTACCGGACCACCGTCCTCTGGTGGGAATGCTGGAATTAGTATGTTTTTCAAACCAGAATCCCAATCCCCTTGTAATTCATGCATTCGTAGGAATCAGGAAAATTTGAAAGAACCGAAGTTTTCTTTTGGCAAAGTTAAAAATCTTGGCAAATCTTTATCATCTGAAAAATTCTGAATTGTAAAGATTTTGCAAAACCTTAAATTTTTTTAGAAATTCTAAAGGACTTATCTGTTACATAAACAAGTTGAAATATTAATTTTGAAATGGCCAATCCTTTTCATCCAAAGTTGAAAAATTAACCAAAAGTGCAATATAAGACCTCAAAAATTTCTTCCGAATTTGATTATGGGCATTGAATGTGTTGGCTACGCAATCTCGATCTTATCTTGGCTGGTGTTATATACACGACATATGATATAAAACTAATATATATTAATTATAACAATTGGCTGTAAAACATACCCTTCTTTCTAAAGATGCTTTGTGAGATGAAAATACCCGTGAAGATCATAATGATACTGACACATAGTTGACTCATCGATCCAGCCGATTTGTTGGCAAGACTTTTCAAATGATTCTATCATTAGGATACCAAGTATATCTTTACAAACAGGTCAAGTTGAAATTCTGGTTCTTTGATGTGTAAGCAGATTGTCACCTACAAACAAAAGAATGCCGATATTATGGGCCAAAATTCGGAATTTGTCTTTTTCTTTTTAATTTGTTTATCTGAAAACTGGTAGTTGGTAACAGCAGATTCAACACTAACAATAGCAACAGTGGATCAACACTAGCAACAGAAATTCCAGCGATAGATTTGATAGCACAAATAGCAGAAGAAAAATCAACAGTCGCTATGAGTAACAACACCTTCATACACGTAAAATCTGAAACTTTCTTGAGAAGGTATGGATGGTCATTGCCAATTCAGGTCAAAACTCCAAGGCATTATAAGTGCTGTTCTTTTTTCAAATATCACACTTCATCAACACCCCTGCTGTTATGCCTAAGAGCCTTTTTATTCACATGCTAGAGTGCGCCAAGAAAACAGGAGTTACAATCCTTGATGATTGATACTTATGAGTGGGAGTTAATTAACATTAAATATAAATGGAGTTATAAGGATCTCATGAGTAAGAGGGTCATCAATGTAATCATGCATAATGGTCATTAGTAACACTTTATGGTAATAAAAGAACAAAAAACAATGGCCCTCCATAATTATCTTTACTAACAAAAGCTAGCTATCCTATTTTAGGGCTACCATCCAACCTATAAGTCATCCTTAA